>JANTOP010002464.1:0-18278 GCA_027564815.1 Symmerus nobilis
CCAAATACTGCATTTTGCACTGAATTTGAGAAAACACAAAACTTAAAACCTTTCTATCTCAATATTTACTTTTTTCATGATATCTCATTCTTGCAATATGCAAGCGATATGTCCCTGTCTATTACCACTTTGCTGTTATTATATAATTTTATCTAGTCAGCAATTAAAGATTAAAAGCACTTAGCAGGATCCTAGCTTTTTAGGATAATAATAAAGCCGTTTTATCAAAATTTTTGCAGGTAAGTAATGTTAGAAAAGAGTAATTATTTCTGAAAGTTATATCTATCCCATTTATAACCTAAACTGACCAGATTTCCCGAATGCAAAATCACAATATTTGTTTTCAAAAATCAGTATGAGATTCAGAACAATTGTAAATCAGTACAAATGGCCACTTTATTCTCTACTTATTTATGCTCTTTGAACACCCTTAAATTGGAATAAATTGAGATCTATCTTCATTCTAATGATATAGCCCCTCGGTTTCTATAGCTATGAACTGAACCGTTATACATCTATGGTTCTCCATAGCTAGTTGAAAGTTTCCTACGCTCCTTTCTACGACCTTCGTTACGAGCAACTTTCTTCTATAATGACGAGAAAATTGCCACCACCAACGTCCTCCCCCCCCTCCAATGTAGATAGTTAAGACAAATACTTGTAGAAGTGGATATTGAGGAAAATATTGTCAGTAATATTGACACTGTTTTTTTACGCATCTCAATTATAAATTTAATTAAACAAATTCAAGCTTCATGGTACATCCTCTGTTCATAGTTTAGCTATTAGCTTCAGAGGAGTTTCCACTGATCTAGAGATTGTGCTTGTTCAATTTCCCTTACGAATCGAAATCTTCAATCGAAAAAGCTGGAAGAAACTACAAAAGATTAGCGAAAAGTCGCGAAAATCTGCACAGACATTCAGGATAATAACGGGAAAAATTGAAAAGGCTTGTAAAATATTTAGGGATTTTCGAAAAAATTGTCAAAAAAGCCAGAATGAGTGCGGTAAGTCGTGAAAAATATTCATAAACCTCTGGGATTGTCTGCGAAGAAATTTTCTGTCTGCGATTCTAATTAAAGTAGATAAATTTAGATCAAGGAAGATTAAAAATTGGAAGGAGTACAATTTGAAAACAGGAGTAAAAGGTAAAAAAAATTCGGAAAGATGTCGGTATAGGAATGGAAATAGTCCGGAAATGCCTTCCAGATTCCCATAAATTTTTACAGGCAATTTTCACCCTTTTACGCGGCTTTTTCTGATCTGCCTGCTCCCTTTTTTTAAGTTTCCGCCTAAATTCTCTATTTTCCACCGCATTAACAGACATTTCAGATTATTCAGGCATTCTCCTATAATTTTCCGATTTATCCTAACTTTCAATTAAAAATTCTTAAAAAAAGAATTTATCATAACTTTGATTCTACATTTTTTTTTTGCATTATTGCTTACAATTTTTGAATATAAATAGCCCGAAATACCCCGAATTATTTACCGATTACTAACGGGAAATATAAAAGCATTTCGAAAATGTATTTAGTTGATCAATATTTTCCAATATTTCGGAAAATTATGAAGATGCTTGCCATATCTTGAATTCGTTAAGTAAAATTTCGGGAAAAATCCAGAAATTTGTCAGGAATTTATCCAAAAAAAAAACTTTGGAATTTATTTCGATTTACATATATCTTTATATTTGACATAATTTTGGAACAATTATCCCGATATTTTGTAGCACTCGCCACTCCACCCTCGGGACTCGACCTTTCCCGCAGCGCCGGCCCTTGGCTGGTGCGAGGTCGGGCACCGCCCGAGGTCGCCATTCTGGTTGGGGCGCTGAAGACACTCACGAGCTCAGACCAAAACTGAGCACAACGACTCACACATGACAAATAAATTAATCAAACTTATACTGGTTTTCTCCATTGACCTAATGGAATTTTTGCTTAGTAACAGTCACATTTTCAATTCAATAGGGGCGCCCTGAAGTACTCTGCCCGAGGGCGCCAAGGAGGCTAAGACCGACACTGCTTTCCCTACCTTTGCCAATCGAGCCAACAGCTACAATCACAATCGAAACATTTTTTGAAAGCATAAAAAATCTCTGGGGATTGTTTTCGAGTTAGAAATTTGGTTTGAGGGAATATAAAAAATATTGGGACATTTTCAGAGATAATCTGGAATTGATAACAAAATTTACAAAGAAATTTGTCAGCAATATTCGAAAAATTTTATCAAATTTTTCTGAAATATTGGTGACGAAATTAGAAATTTAAAAAGTGTTCCAGCAATATTCATAAATTTTTACATTCATAAATTCCATTAAAAAATTCAGTCGTGAAAGAAGTCGGTAAAATTCGGGCAGAAGACAAAAAAAAATCGGAAACAGTCGCGCGGGAGGAAAAAAATGCGGGAAGAGTAGGTGAAGGTGGAAAAAATCGGGGAAAAATTGGAATAAAACTGGAAAAATAGGGATGGTGGCTCCAAAACAGTCGACAAATCTAGAAAATTTGGATAAAGTAGAGAAAGTCTGCAACCAGAGTATCACCTTATCGATAATAATTCCTACGATTTTCAAAGACAATGTCTATTCGAAATTATTGTTTTACTTGTTTGAAATTTGAACAAAATAAACAATTTATTTGTTTAACAAATATCCACGTTTATTTTAAAAACAAAATTGTTCATTTGTTCAACAAGAACGAGGTTTCCCAAACAATTTATAGAAGTAAATTGTGATCCGAAATTCAGTTCAGAAAATATCGGGTATCAATAAAGATTAGATAAATGGAATCATTAAGTCAAACATGCCAAGCTCAACATTCCGGACTATCCTTTTTGTTAATTTTACAAACATTGGCTGCAGCTCAATGCGAGGTATCACTGCCGACAAATCGGCTAGATGAGTATGAGCGAGAAATTATAGAAAGTGGTTAGTTCTTAATTTTACATAGATTTGTTCTTATATAAATAAACGATATTTTTGTATAGTTGCAAGCACAGCTCATCCTGCACAAAACGATAAAGTTTCTGCCCAAAAATTTCGTCAACTACTTTCAACTTGGACTAAACCGATTACCACCAATTGGGCTGGTCGTATTCCAGCAATTAATGATCCTAGTAATTGTGGAAGGTGTAATACATGGCTTTCTCTGGATTATAGAGGCATTATAGGATACTTTAAGAAATCAGAAGAAAAACATCAGAAGACAGTCAAACTTGATAAGAATATTCAAGAAAATCTTGAACTACAAGCGTGCCTATGTTTGTATCTTTTAATCATACTTATGTACCTGCCGCATTGGATGGGCGACTGGATAATGATATACAAATTTGTAGGCTTTAATAGATTGCATCTCTAAGTTTACAGACTTTACAGTTAAGGAACTGGGGCTATCTAAATCTAGAAATATAATATAATATAAAAATTTGTATTTATTAAAATAAATTTGGAGATTTTATGTTTCTTTTTTCCTCCTCGAAATTAAATAAAAAATTTGACGTATAAAGTTAGACTTAACATAGCTAAGATAATCTATTTATTTTATAAGAAAGTCTTTATTTAAAAATAATGCGTATGCTCCTCCTTAATCATATCGGCCGCCTTTTCCGCAATCATTACCGTCGGCGCATTCAAATTGCCCGATGGAATATACGGCATTACACTAGCATCGACTACCCGTAATCCATGCACACCATAGACCCGTAACCGTGGGTCAACAACGGCCATATGATCGGTATACGGTCCCATTTTACACGTTCCGCACGGATGATAAATTGTCTGAGAGTAATGTTGAGCCAAGCATCGCCAGAATTGATCGCTCAAATGTTCGTGATCCGAACAACCGGGAAAAATGTTCGTTGATAGAGTTGCGTTGATGGTTTGAAAGATTGCCGTTCGGGATAGTTTATACGCAAATTTTGAGCCTTCAATCTAAAATTTCAATCTGATTAGAAATTTAATTAAATTATCGATATATTGATCGATTACTTACCAAAGTGTTCAAATCTCGATCATCCGCAAAATAATTCGGATCAATTAATGGGGCATCGTACGGATCGGCGCTATTCAACGTGATCCTTCCCCGACTTCTCGGTCGTAATAGCTGCGGTAAAATTGTGTACGCATCACGATATATATCCGGTTCATAATAACTTGAGTACACTTCCCATGTCAGTCCTGTCCCCCGTCTACCGAACAGTCCTCCATCCGTAGTTTCCGCAAAGCTGGCCGCAAAAAATTGAATATCCGGCCAATCTTCGGCGGGATCTTGATATTTTGTGTTGATGAAACCCATAACTTCAGAAACTGGATGCGCGTAGAAGTTTCCATCATGCTTCCATATAAATTCCCGAACTGTATCGAACGTAAATATTTTCGGTTCAATTACCGATAGCGTTTCATCGGTAAATGGATTTTTGATCATGTATAAACTACCGCCAGCCGATATGTGATCCTGTAAATTCTCCCCGACACCCTGTAAATGATGAACGATCGGTATACCATGTTCATTCAATTGGTTTGTCGATCCAATACCGGACAACATTAAAATCTGTGGTGATTGGATCGCTCCGGCCGATAGAATCACTTCTCGTTTCGAGTGAACCGTAAATTTTTGCTTGTCCCGTGAAAATACGACACCGTTCGCCTGCTTCGTTTTTGGGTCAATCAATATTTTTTCAACTCGAGAATTCAATGAAATATGTAAGTTAATGCGGTGTACAGCCGGACGTATATAAGCTTTATTTGTGCTGCACCGTAATCCATCTCGAACGGTACCTTGCGTACGAGCAAAACCTAATTGTGAGTGCCCATTAAAATCTCCTTCCATATTTAACACACCCAACTCCCCAGCTGCTTCTAGGAATATATCCTTTAACGGTGATGTTCGCCGAAAATATTCAACACTTAAATGACCATTCGTTCCATGCATTTCATTTTGATAGGCCGGTATCCGCATATTTTCCGACTTAATGAAATATGGAAGTACCGATTCATAATCCCATCCCAAATTCCCCAAATCCGCCCAACGATCATAATCTTTTCGATTCCCTCGTATGTAGATCATTGCATTCAGTACACTTGATCCACCCAACACCTTACCTCTCGGCCAACTACATCGGCTATCAAACATTCCCAAACATGCCCGAGACTGTGGTTCGGTACGAAATTCCCAATCCAATGAGGATTTTTGTAGAACCTCATACATCATTGGTACTTCCGATATATAGGTTTCGTCTGGTCCCGCTTCGATCAGTAACACCTGCCATTCGGCGACCTCCGACAATCGATTTGCTAGCACACAACCCGCTGAACCACCACCAATTATTATAAAATCATATGCATCATATAATTGATCCGTATCGATGGAATGTGGTCGATTTGGCGCATCTACTATATCGGGGCGTTGTAATCGGATTGCTTCATGCAGCATTAGAAGTACTCCTAAACCGGGACCGTATGTTATAAGGGCTCGGAACTGAGAGATTAATGCTTGTATCGTAGACATTTATTAATTTTTTTATTTAATTAATTAATTCTAACCCGGATTAGTCATTAGCTCGATTATAATTTATTTAAGACTAAATTGAATATTTTGTATTAATTTTTGAAATAATTTTTATATTTCAAATTTGGATGTATAAATATTACGTTATAATGTTTTGGTTTTTAATGTTTTGATATAATTTTTTGCAGAGATATGCAAATTACATGTACTGGGTATGGGTAATGTAATATTTCCTACGTGTATCTTTAATATTTAATATATAAAAATATTGGTAGGTTCCCTCCTACATTATGCTTCTATTATATAATAGCTGACCTCTTTATGGCATAATGGGTATTGCGCCCGCTTTTGATGAGGGAGGTTGCAGGTTGCAAATTCAATTCAGTATTCAATTTTTCAAAATTTTGAATTGGATTTAATTAAAAGGTTAATTTTTCTATCCAATAATATGAAAACCTTAAGGGGTTGTTCCAAAAGTTATATTAAAAAAAAATTCTATAATTTGGTTCTGAGAATTCCAATAATCTAACTGATTTTCTCGGGTCGAATATTTTTAAAATAATTTTTTCATAGACCATTTTGCCCAGGATATTCAAAAAATATTTAAAATTTTATATGAATAAAAGATTGATTTTTCGAACAGAACTATAGGCAAGTACTTAGCAGTGGCGTGCACTCTAATGTGCAGAAGGCGCAGAGCACACCTGAAATCTCAACAAAATCATAACCAATTTTTATTGCTGCAAATTTCTAATTATTTTATTTAATAACTTTGAACCATTTTAATACCAAACTTTCTACAAATCAAAATTTTGTTAAGAAAAATTTGCCCAATTTTGCTGAATTGGAATAAATGATCTGAATAATTTATGGGTTCAGAGATAAAAAAATTTATCAATCGAAATACGAGCTTTCCTACGGAAACTTTAATAATCTCTCATTGAGTGGATCAATTTTGACGAGTTGGCTCAATTTGGCTGAACTTATTTTTCCCGGATAGCCGATATTTATCCCAAAACTACTGGAAAGATTCTTGCTTTAAAAAAAATCTAGCGACCATTGCAGCTATCCTCGACGTTACCCAAGCATTGAGGAGCTTATCAGGAAGGGCTCTCCTGTGCTCACAGGTCTTGACGACAGTTCAGTCAATAATTTCAGAGGGATTAGAGACGAGAGTTTTTGAGACGCCCTAAAATTTTTAGAAATAATTTCAAGACCAAAGCTATCAAAATGAGAAATTCAATTTGTTCAAAACAATTTCAATAATGAAAAATCAAAATTTCGGGAAAGATGTCAATTAGTGTAAATTCTCTTAAAATTATCCGTAAATTTGGCAGTCGAGAGAGATAAGATTAGTGAGAAACTTAAGTCGATCCGCAAACCAAACCGTCCCAAATTCCAAACAATCTACCCTCGATAGAAAAACATTGCGAAATCCATTTAGATATAAAAAAGTTATCACGATAAATTGAAAATTGAAAATTTCTGAAAAAGCTAAGAAAGTTTCAAAAGCTCATCGAAAATTTTTAATCAAAATATTATTTTAAGCAGTATGGAATCAAATTTTTTTCCCAATAATTAAATTTAAATAAAATCCGTGGAAAATTAAAAGCAGCGAGAATGTTTTACATTTCGGTTTTATATTTAACGTCATTGAATACTGTATTCTTTATCAAATCTATTTTATCTCCGGATAAATACATTTAAATGAAAGCGGAAACTTTCGTTAAAAAGCTCTGTGGCAAATTAAAATCTCTACAAAAGCTTTATTGAATTGAAGGCAAATTATCATGAACGCATTCATTGTCCTTATTTTGCCAATGTAAAATTCATTTATCGGCCAAAAATTTGGAGCCACCCATCCAATGAGCTTTCGAGATATTTGAAGGATTTCTTTTTTTTTTTTTGGGATAATTTGAAATTTCGCAGAAGGACCAATATCTGGATGAAAAATTGATTTTCAAACGTAACAAATTAAGTTCGAAACTTAGAGCTTTCTTCGAGCTTACAATGTATTTAGAAAGCATTTAGCGAAAATTTTATATTTTTATCGAAATTTAATGAATACAATAAAAATTAGAATCCAAATTACATAAAATGACATTTTAATTTTAAGCTTTCAATAAGCTTTCATGATTTTAAAGCTCTATTTTGGAAAAAGTAGAAATTTTATTGAGGAATCGTTATGTAGAAAAAAAATTGATTTTTTAAACGTGAAAAATTAAGTTCGAAACTTAGAGCTTTCATTACGCTTTTAATCTTTTGGATGAGCTTTCTGCGATAATTCCATATTTCATTTAAATTTGATGAATCGGATAAAAATTCAATTCCAAATTATAAAAAATGAAATTTTAATCTTAAGCTTTCGAAATTTTAGAAGTTTTTTTGGGAAAATTTGAAATTTCGTAATGTGGATAGAGAATAGATTTTAAAACGTAAAAAAAAGTTTCCGAAAGTAAAGCTTTCTGGGAGCTTTTAAGTTTTCGCAGAGCTTTTGTACGAAGATTTTAGTTCTGTTTTGTATTGTATTTTTCTTCAAACTGATTTATAAACTTCTGGATATAAGCTATATTTTGTTTGGATCCGAAGATATCGATCGGGTTTGTTTGGATCGGGAAATTCGGATCAAATGTCGATATTCAAATTTCTCGGTGCGGGCCTTTCCGAATTTTTGATTTTTCTTAGATAAATTTCCACTTTTCCGAAATATTTCATTTTTGTATTCCGGCCAAAAAAAATGTTCGGCAATCACTCTAGTAATGGCACTCAGTAATGTGCTCTTGAATAAAGTAATCGCATAACACCTTATGGAGATGTTTACCGTACGCCACTGGTACTTAGAGTCAATTAATTAATTATTTTCTTATACTACTAACCAGTTGTGACTGGGATATATTGTACGAAAAAACGTCCATAATTTCCAGTGAAATTTTTTATTTTAAAATTTCTATTATGATTTATTTAGGGTATGACTTAATAGAGATAATGGTGTAAAGACCTTAATGGGCTACCAAACAAATTCTATTTTTATCAATTTTTGAAAAATAAAAATGATTAAGAAAAATTTTACTAACTATGTATTTTGCTTGTAATTTTCGTTACCTTCTGAACCGATCAGAATGAAAATAAAATTTTCCAAAAATTTTCTTCGGAACATGGTAAATGTGATTACGCAAAATTGTTCACAATGAATATTGAACAAACTAATTTCTCAAAATTTTTTTAAAATTAAATGCCGAATTTTAGCCGTGGGTTACGTAATGCAAATTTTTCAATGAAAATTTATACAAATTTAATATTTCGAAATTGATTGAAGGGGACGACTTTGGTGATCTATTAACACCAAAATGGTCAGATGATTTCCTCCCAATTCATTATTTCTTTTATTCCGTCAAAAATCGAATTGTAAAAAATTTAAAATTTTGGAAAGAATTGCTATGAATAAAAAAATTTTAATGTAATCAAATTCCCCAAAAAATTACCAATTTCGTTAGGAAAATATCTGGAAAAAAACTGTCAACTTTTGAGAAAAAAATCGGTTCAAACCATTAATTTTAAAGAATTTGGTGACAGCCTGCTGGAAAACTTAAATATCTAGAAATTTTTATTAAGAAAATGGAAAACCTAATTAAGCAAAATTTTACCTAAAGGTTCAAAGAGGAAAGAGCAGAACAAAATTTTTTGAAAAATATACCCCCTGATTTTATGGGGTTGGATACAAAGAGTACGTTAGAAATTTGTTTTCTTTAGAGCGAAATGGTTATAATTTTGCGGAGAATTAAAAATTCGAAATGAATTCAAATAAGGCATAACTAGGCTGACCTACCAATACCATAGGGTCAAAGGGTTTTTTCACAACATATATTTTTAAGACCCTGCTAAAAATCTATTGACTTTAAATATAATAATTAATTAATTAATTAATTAATTAGATAAAAGATTCAGGAAAATTAGATAAAAATCGGCAAAGTTGGTATTAAACCAGAAAAATAAAAACTGGGAAATTGTGTAAAAATTGCAAAATTGAACAAAATCCAAAAATTTCAAAAAATCGGAAATTTAATCATAATCGGAATACATAATATAAAAGTTTCTAGAAAATCGGAAATCATAAAAATCATAGAATTTCAATACAATTTCAAAAATGTAATGAGAACCGGAATATTTTTTGAAAATTCGAAAATTAAATTAAGTCCTTGATTTTGATTGAAATTCTGCGATTCTCATAATGTTTTCTAATTTTTTGTCGCACTTTTTTTTCCATATTATTATCATGAGGATGTAATAAAATGAAAAATGACTAATTAATTTTTAAATATGACGATGATATTAAATATAATAAAGAAAGTTTGGCAATCTCATAAAAATTTAATTATTTCATGGAAACCGTATAAATTTGATAAAAATTTGAAGACTTCTTCAAAACTTCACTGTTTTATAGAAATAAATAAATTCCATAAGGCCCGAAAATTTTGAAAATACTGAATATTTTTTAAAATTAGAAAATTTCATTGAAATTTTAATTATCTTCGGGAAATTTTATAAATAACGTGGAGCAGAATTATGGGCAATAAATTCAAGAAAATCGTTGAGAGTTTAGGTCGCTATTTTGAAATATTTAATTTAATGTTCCCAGACATTGAACTTAAGAGGAAAATTGCTAAAATTTCAATTCATCTAAAGTTAGACTTGATATTTCATAAAATTTACATAGACATGGGCTTGATATTTTTAAACTCTTTTAAACGTCGATTAAATTCCATATATTCGGTTTCTAGTATTGTTAATATACAGAAATTAATTTTAGTAAGCCTAAAATTTAGTAAGCAAACTATTCTTGTTTTCACCCAACCGTACTTTCAACCCAAGCATACCTGTAATTTGAGCTTTGAGCTGTAATTGAAATTTATAATTGTAAGTAAATTAAAATGTAAGTAATTATGTAATGTAATGTAATTACGGTAAACTTTCGATGAAAAACTCTGTGGAAAATTTAAATCTCTACGAAAATTTTAATTAATTGAATTGAAGGCAAATTATCATTAAGGCATCCATAGTTCTCGTTCGCCCTATCTTGAAAAATGCATCTATCGAAATTTTAAATAAATATATACTTTCAATGAGCTATAGAAATTTTTGAAACATTTTTTTTTCTTGGAATATTTGAAATTGCGTGTGAGGAACGATATCTGGATAAAAAATAGATTTTAAAACGAAAAAAATTAAATTCGAAATTTAGAGCTTTCTTTGAGCAATGTATTGTGAAAGCTTACATTGTATTGAGAAAGCTTCTAGCGAAAATTTCACATTTCATTCAAATTTAATGAATCGATTCCAAATAACATAAAAAGACATTTTAATTTGTAGCTTTCAATGAGCTTTTCAGATTTTTCAATTTTTTTTTTTTGGTAATTTGAAATTCCAAAAATTCATTTAATTTATTCATGGTTGGCTGACAAATCTATATCACGGAAGGCTAAAGAAACGAATCCGAAAATTTTCGGAAAATTGTGAAATTCTCTGAAAGTTGAGAAATTTCATAAAATCAGTCGGTAAATTTGATAAAAAGGTCGAAAATACGAGTAGGTAATAACACAAATGTACAAAATTGGAAAAAAAATAATAAAAATTGGACTGGACTGGGTGGTTTTAGTTAATTAGAGGTCGCTGATCATAATGCCATCATTAGTTTTTGTCCTACACGTCAAATTTTTGAGAAAATTGGGTAGAAATATGACGATTTTTCCATGTATTTTTGCTCGCAATTCAATTTTGTTTTCGATATAATTTTTTCGATTTCGATTTCCATATAATGCGCTACGAATTAACCGTGTTATAGGGGGAATACTTGTATATAAATGTATTTCTCGTATGAAATATGATTTAGTTCTGGTTTATGAATAAGTTTGAATTCAATTGATTAATATTTGAAAGGTTTTTTTTTGAAAAAATTCACTTTTTTGGATGCATTTTTTTCCGAAATGTGACGCGTAGGAGAAAAAATAATGATGCCATCGTGTTCAGCATACCCGAATTATCAAAATCCACCTAGTCTGTCCTAATTATTTTTTTAGTGTACAACTGTGTAATTAACACAATTCTATTTGTAGTCTAAAAATTCTCTCAAATATTATTTAATATCCTCCATGAACAAACTCCAAAAATATTATTTGGATGGAGCATAAACTAATAGGTGAAAAATAGTATTTTGACGAATTAAAATTTCATAGTGCGGTTTCAAATATATAGAATTTTGAAATTTGGAAATATGGAATCACTTTTTCAAATTTTTCAATTTGAGTAAGGAGAGGAAATAATCAATTTTTTGAGAGTCAAACTTGAGAGGAAATAATTATCTTGTTTAAGCCCCGTATTACTAGAATATTCATTGGTGTTATGAAATATTTTATAAAATAAATGGTATAGCTTCTATTCGAATTAACGATATAATTCATTAAGTCTTGTTCGTTTAAAAACTCGCAATAATTTCGTAAGTGTTCGTAAAATTACAGTCGATAGAAATATGTCATAAATATTGCAAAATATTTTTGTTATTTTGATAGGATTTTATATTCATAACATGACTTTCCGATTGGTAATATGTCCAGCGATTAACCTTTTCGTCTGCTAAATTTAAGTAAATTACAATTTTAATCAGATTCCCTCGATTCAAATGAATATTTTAAATAGAAGTATTTATATAGGAAATAGATAAATTTCATTCTATATTTTATATATTTTTTTATTTTATATTTAATTAAATTATTCCAAAATGGTGGAATTAACTGTCAGCTGGTAGAATTTCTAGAGCCTATTGTATTGACGTATTCGGCCAAAAGGAGATTCGTGTGTCATTCGTCATTCTCATGCTATAACTTGTAGATGAACCTAGAAAATGTTTTAAAGGTTCTAGATTTTTCCCCTCTTAAGTGATGAGGTAAGTGAAAAGCTAATTTCAGGATTTTATAAAAAATATTTCCTGATTTATTTAAAAATATTATTTAAAAATTAATGATTTTTCTCCTGCCTTTTTTGATAAAAATTTTTTAATGGATTTGTCATTTAAAAACTTCACTCGACTTTGGCTGATAAATTTTTCTAAATATTTAATGAGCTAAACTAATTATTTCAGGATTTTAGAAGAAATATATTCCATTTTTAACCAAATTTAACAGTTAATTTTTTTTTAATCAAAACTTCGCAATATTTTTTCAATGAACTCAAAATTATTTTGCGGGCAAATTCTTAACTATTTTTAATAAATTCCAGACAATTTTCGAGGCTAATTAAATAAGCCCAATAAAGTCGTTAGATATTTCGTAATATTTTCCCACAGAAATTTTATTAAATTTTTGAAAATTTCATGAAATGGCGTACAAATCCTTGAACATTTAATAAATTTTTCCAAACAATTTTTCAACGATTTGTAAGATGAGAACGAATACATGGTACAATGATGTGCCCATATACTGGTAACACTGCAAGCATCACCTCTTTTCATCTTTATCTCCATTTTTTCTGTACAGGTTCTAAAGTAGAATTGGTGGCCATCCAAAAATGTACTTATAGAATTGAATTGATCTCTAGAATCGTCCCAGAAATATTCAAGGAGTCAGAGACGTACATTAAATATAATTTTATTTGATGTAAATTTGATATTGCGTCAAAAATCAGATAAATTGGAGGACCAGAAATTCGATTTTTGTTCCAAAAATTCTAAATCAAAATAATAATTTCCTACAACCATAAATTTTTCAAAATTAGGAATAGAAAATATTTAACGAAAAATTTAATTGAATGAGAAATCAATGGTAAATGAGATCCCATGCAAGCAAACCCCCTATATATCAAGATCCCCTCATCTGATTTAGTTGACTTTGATTTTAAATGGAATCAGGACCTTTTCGAAAATAAAATATAAAATACATAGGGTCAGTGGCCAAGAAACCGAATTCGGATTTTACAATATTGACTAAAACTTATCAATAATTTATTAATTCATTTTTCCTCGGATACGATCAATAATTTACTCGAAATCATATTTGTAAATAGCTACCCTGTAGAAAGAAACGTCCAATAAGGAGGTCACATGCCAAACGGATTTTTGAAATTTTTAATATTTACGGTACGTGATGTTCAGAGCTCGAATATCAATTGCCAAAAAGCAGTTCGACCCACTTTTCTAAAATTCTCGATAATAATAATAATCTTGAAACTTCATTGAATAGGAGTCTTCAACATCTTTTTTGCAAAAGAGTATTAAATTTTCTGCCCGACGTTTATTCATGTTCTCGAGAATTTTAGAAAAGTGAGTCGGACTCCTTTGGGAAGTTGATATTCGAGCTCTGTACACGTAAATATAAAATATTACAAAAATGCGTTTGGAATGTGGCCCCTTATAACTAATTTCAAATTTTTATCAATATCAGACCAAATTAATTTTTTTGTCCGCTATATTGAGAGCCAGTTTGACAACATAATCCTGAAAATTCGCCCATATCAAACTTTATGCAAATCAGAATAAATTCATAAATTCGTGGAACAATTTCGGGTCGGGTATTTTGAACAATAAATAATTTCATCTGATTTTAGAACATTCATAAAATGTTTCTAGATCATACGCTTGGTTAGAGGCGTATCACATAAAAAAATTCAGCTTCATCAAAACTACCCCTAAACTTTCAAGTAGTTAGTCCAGAGCTCATAGACTCAATAAAAGTATCTACAGATAAAAATTGCCTCGGTATTTTAAAGAAATTGAAATCTCTTGGGAATTTTATTTCGATATAAAAACTTCTTGTAATTTATATAATTAATTGAGGAAGCAAAATTTTTTGTTATCAATGAATATTTGAAATATTTAATTATATTATAGTGTTGTCAGTCATTAATATAGTCAGCTCGTCTTCTTCTTAATAAATTATTTCCAAATTTGTTCCCATTAATTCTAGACGCTCATATGGAGGGATACTTACCCCCGAAACTCCGGTTTTAAAATATAAGAATTTGACATAGGCATTAGTTGTATTGGATGGGACATAACTCATAAACTATTGTTAGAAGCTATAACTTTAACTACAAACTAATTTTCAGCCCTGTATTTTTTAAGCTTTTGATTTTTTGAAAATGTGGCAAGGCTTGTCTTATTCAAAATCATGTCGAGAAATATACATGAGCTTTTATATGCTATAAGTTGATTACATATTGCACAATCATTTTTAAAACAATTAATTCTTTATAAATATAAGAATAATTGTCGCTGTCCAATGTGGCTACGTAGGACTTAAGTCGGACTTACGTCGGCAAAGAAGTTTTGTATAATAGCTTTATTAAGGAACTTATCGACGTAGTGGCCGATTCACATTAACTGAACCAATCGTTTAATTAGATAAATAAAATAGTTTAGTTCAATATTTCTAAAATATTTTAATTAAAAATAATTTATTAGATATTTTTTATCTATCTTACGTCTAAACAATTAATTAATTCTTAAGATAATAAATTTAGAATTTTTAATTATAAATATTCCTGTATAATAAAAATATTTTCCTAATGTTTCCTTGTTTATCACAACGATGTATGTACAATCTTGTAGACCGCGAACACAAAACCTCTCCGATCCTCTCCGCCCCCCAAATACATTCATTTAAAAACCATAGCGCCCTGTCTGATCCAATAATCCTTAATCAAATCCGCACCCTTTTCGGCAATCATAATAACCGGAGCATTTGTGTTCGCTCCAACTATATTTGGCATTATGCTAGCATCGATAACGCGTAATCCTTTAACTCCATACACTCGTAATTGGGGATCGACAACGGCCGTTTTATCCCAATGTGGTCCCATTTTAGCCGTACCAGTTGGATGATAAATTGTGCACGAGTAATGTCTGATCATACATGCCCAGTAATCGTCGGTAAATAGAGGAATCAATGCGCAGCCAGGGAAATTATATGCGGTTAATTTCGATCCGAACTGTTGCATCGATTTTGTGCGAGAGGTGGCTATAGCTATTTTAACACCTTCCACCAAGGTTTTCAAGTCGAACGGATCGGAAAAGTAGTTGGGATAGATGTATGGATAATCGAAAGGATTACTGCTACGTAATTTAATTGCTCCAACACTCCGAGGGCGTAGTAACATCGGAATTATACTCCAAACATCCTGATTGTCGATCGGTGCGTAGACGGCGTTGTAGAACTGTTCGGTTAAACCATGCGCCTTTCTCAATTGATGACCGCCATCGGAATTCGTTGATCCCGATACGAAATGGAATTCTATATCGGGGAAGTCATCACTCGAATTCGAATATTTGGTATTAACGTATGCCAATCCTTCAACTCCTCCCAAAATCGTTAACGGTCCTTGTCCGAATACCGCATATTGCATAACCGTTGAAGCGGTTTGTAATCGATTTTCAACAACGGAAATCGGTTGGTTTACAGTGAAGGTCAAACCACCCAATGCAATGTGATCCTGTAGATTTTCCCCTACCGGTAAATCTCTAATAATCGGAATTCGGTGCTTATTCAATTCCGCTTTCGGTCCGATTCCAGATAACATTAATATCTGTGGTGTGTTAACAGAACCGCCCGAAACGATAACCTCTTTCGAAGCTCGAATGTAATGCATTTTACGGTCACGTAGAAATTCAACGCCAAACGCTCGCTTCGATACCGGATCAATCATTATCCGAGTCACGTGAGCGTACATAGCCACATGTAAGTTTGGACGTAACCGAGCCGGTCGTAAAAATCCTTTAGCCGTACTACATCGACTTCCTCGTCGTGTCGTACCCTGTGCTATCATAAAACCGGTATTCTTTTCACCGTTCAAATCACGATTTTGATAGCCCATTTCAACGCCAGCTTGAACGAAAGCGGACACTAACGGTGTATGGAATGGAGCCTCACCAATCGTTAAGTAACCACCGGTTCCGTGATATGGTGTTGCCGCCAGATAGGGATTCGTATTATCTTCGGATTTCTTAAAATAATATAACACATCTTTGTAACCCCATCCGGGATTACCTAACGCCTCCCAACTATCATAATCTCTCCGATTCCCTCTCAAATACAACATGTAATTTAAAACGCTTGAACCACCTAACACTTTACCACGCGGCCAATTACATCGGCCACCACTCATTGCCAAACATGAGGCACCTTGCGGTTCGGTTTTATACTTCCAATCTAATTTGCTTAGTTGTAGGTAACCAGCCATCAATGGGACGTCAGATATTTCCGTTTCATCACCGCCCGCTTCCAGTAGAAGAACATTCCAATTCTCTATTTCAGTTAAGCGATTCGCGAGAACGGCACCTGGGGAAAATTACAATCAGAGATTTGAATTTTTTTCGGGAAATGAATGGAATTTATTGAAGACTTACCCGCCGATCCCGCTCCCACTATTATAAAATCGTATTGATCTAGTAAGTTATCCGATGGTATATCGATCGGTCTTGATTCCGGTGACATAATATCTTCATATTGAAAATATGCTATGGCCGCTACTAACATTGGTACGAACCATCCAACACTATTTGCTGCCGATACAGCAGCTCCACCAATAGCTGTTGCTATTCCACTCATTTTTGATGTTTTTCTTTTGCTTTTCTCGATTCAACAAATAAATATTTCTAGAGCTCTGTTATGTGTTGGTTCGATTACAGCTAGAAAGCATTTTTTTAATTTCTATCCGGACGATCCAATAGATGAAATCGTGAGCTTAATAGATGGCCTAATAATTTATGATCTGTAAATAATTAGATAATTTACATGGACTCATTAATTTAGCTCGTTTCGGTAAGTACGGGCGAGTAGATTTAATTTTAATTTTAATTATAGAAAATCCCTGCTCATCAATATCGTTACAGCATCTCGCTAGCTGAGCGGCGTGCTGTCAATCTGAAATTTGAGTTGTGATTTATGAAATTCCGACTAAGACTAAGAAAATTGTCATCCTAATCTGAAATTTCAAATTTTTACGGAATTTTATTAAGGGATCGGAAAATTTGAATGCGGGAAATTAAATTTAAGGATTCGGAGAGAAAATTATAATAGAACAAATTTTTTTTTAAGAACCAACCCTTGATTTTAGGGGCAGGGTAGGAGGTCGATATAAAAACAAAACTGCAGCAAAATCGGTTTTCCTGAAAATTGTTATAATTTTCCGGGAAATTTAACATTAGGAATTTTCGATATGAATTCAAATAGGGGATGAGCTACGTAATTTATCAATACTTTAAGATGAGGAGGTCACCAACCAACTTATATGTTTAAAATCCCCTTAAAATTCGATTTGTACAAAATTCAATAAAATTTGTTGAATTTTGATCGAAATTTTCATCAAAATTTCTAAGGACATTTTTTCAAGAATTTTCTTATCTAACGGTTGGAAAATATTTCGTAAGTTATTTACGAAAAGTTTTTAGTAAGAAAATTTCCTATACAAATTTTCCATTTTTCTTACCAAAAAATTCGAAGCGAATCTTCGATTTCATAAACTTTCTCTTGTGGAAAACTTGAATTTCCGGGAAATTTTTTTTGGAAACCGGAAAATCTGGGTACGTGGAAATGAACCTAAGGGTCAAATGATGAAATTGCGGAACAAACTTTTCCATTAAATTCATCCTCTGATTTTAAAGGGGGTCGATACCTATGAAAAATTAACACATTTTTGAAAAATAATCATCATTTCTCAGAAAATTTTGGAAATTTAAAAACGTATCCGAATAGGGAATAATCAGATTGATCTGTCAAGACTTCTATC
>JANTOP010002475.1:0-18276 GCA_027564815.1 Symmerus nobilis
TATAATGAACCTCCGGATATAGTGGACAGAATTTTTGGTCCCCTCAGGGTCCATTATAAGCGGATTGCACTGTATATTTATTTATAATTTTTTTTTAAAATTTCAAATTCTTTATCTGTTGTTTGGCCCATAAAGTGCCAATGTCAATACTCCCGTCTTTTAAACATGATATGTAGATATAGATTTTATTTGTATATTTCAATTAGGCTGGTTCTCGGTTAAGTTCTTTTTCAAATAAATGATTGTTATCCATCGGTTAGTTTATTCGATATTAAATAAAAAAAGAACCAGTCTAATATAAGTTTTTTTTTTATTTCGTTGGGTAGTATAAATGAGATCGGTCACTTATTGCACCTAATACCATCTGATATTTAGTCGAAGGTTTAGTTAATTACTGCTCATATGTTAATTAATTGATTGTGTTTAGTATAAATGTGGTAAGAAATACATTCAACAATTTTTTTTTATTAATAGAAATCAGTTCATTAATTTTATCTCTTAACGGAATTATTCAAATTAGTATTTTGGTTTGCGATTTGAGAGTTCAAACGACTCGGTAATCACCTGCAATTTCTCGAAAAACCAAAAATCAAATTAATTTATTATAATCGTGTTTTACATGGATACGTTTTGGTGAATATTCATTTAAATAGAAATTATATTTTGGGATGGTAGATTTATATACACAAGAGAGATGATAGGAAATTGTCCTAGAATTTATAAATAAATAAAATCAAATTAAATTGTAATTATTTCTGGGACAGATTTTTGCGTGACACAAAATGGATTGGTGATGATTATCCACAATAATTAAATCTATCCGTATAATGGGATAAGTGTGGGACAATTAAATTCATTTAATATCAAAACGGATACAATTAGAATTTATTATTAGATATTTTGTTTAAAATTAGGATCACCTTTTGATGGATATCATAAAAATTTTCCAATCTTTTTTTTTCGGAAATTTTATCCAAAATTATTGATCTGTTTGCTATTAAATTGAATATAATTTCTTATAAAAATTGTAAATAAAAACAAGAAATTATTTTATATTTAAAAGATTTTCAAACCACAAAAAATTGAATTGGAAATTTTTTGCAGACGTTGCGAATTCTCGAAGCGAAAATATCAACAACTTCATAATATATTTAATTCGGTGGTGTTTATTAATCAACATTAATTTAATAAAAAAAAAACTAATATAGCAATTAAAGAAATTATTTAAATCTTTAAAACTAAACGTAATAGAATTCTTGAAGGGATTTTTTTTTGTTTTTTTGTTTCCAACTATAAACAGTCAACTTCCAAACAAGAAAACGTATGAAAGCGTTTTGGATCGGACTTTGGTAGTAAATTTTCCATTTCATGTTCAGGCCCAGTTCGATGCATTGTTGGATTTGTAAATATCTACAATGCATGGCTAACCGGGGGGCTAACATAAATAATAAAAGAAAAATATTATTTATTTTTGTCAATAAATATATAAACAATAATATAATATAAGAAAACAACTTCTTTTAATTTATACTTGCTCAAAAAATCAATTAATTGTTACCTATATAATTTTATTTTTATTAGGCTGGCCGTAATTTGATCAACTCTCCTAAATTTCTTTCTATTTTTAATTGATTATTTTAAGGGTACAGAAATAAAAACGTCCAAACATATTTATAAATCGATTAATATAAATGAAGGTCAAAAGAGTCTATTTAGCAAAACAAAATGTTGAATATTTTATTAATCTCTTTTTTATTATTATTTTCATTTTTACTTTATGTCCCTATATAAATAATTATAAATTAGCATTTAAATTCTGAATAATAAATGAATAAAAATCTTATTAATCCACGCGAATTAGAGAACTGGATTCTAGCTGGCTTTCTGCATAATTTTCACATTTCATGCAATTTTAATACAGGATATTTTCCTTATATCCGATTTGATAATTTATTAATTCGATTGCCAAAAGTTTCCCAAATGGCAATATTATAATTTGTACAGTGGAATCGTGATAACGTGAATAAATTAAAATATTCACGATCACGCTTGAATTTGATGTTTCTTACGAAATATTTCAGGACATTTTTTTAATTTCATAAATTAATTATAAATAACATTTCAACAATTTTTTGTATTATTTCCCCTTACGTTCGATAAGTTCGATGAGTCGTCTCAGATAATTCATGTTATATTTCATGATTCATTGCTAATCCCGGAAGGCCTTATCAATTGCTCAACCTAAT
Source organism: Symmerus nobilis (assembly GCA_027564815.1). Taxonomy (NCBI): domain Eukaryota; kingdom Metazoa; phylum Arthropoda; class Insecta; order Diptera; family Mycetophilidae; genus Symmerus; species Symmerus nobilis. The sequence continues at coordinate 2,247 of JANTOP010002475.1, forward strand.
TATTTGAAATAAAAAAATGTATTTATCAATAAATGTTATTATTCAACGTTTTATCAAAATTATATTTTATTCGAATATAAACAAAATAAATAAACTTCTTTAAAAAATACCCTGCCGATTGTCGATTGAGTTTGCAATAACTCCGTCCTTTCCTTTCCATGTATCCCTTCAATATATTCATTAAATTCGATATTAAATATATTCCATAATGGATTGCGTGAATATACAGAATAAATTTTGAGTAAATAGGGAGATCGGGATGTAATAAAGGAATATGATGGGGGTTTTTTTTTTGTGAGAAAACATCCATACCACCCCGTATATTTTAATTATTTTTATATTGCAAGATTCATGTATCGATAATATATTTATACAGCATTGGCGTAAAACTCAGTTCATTTGCAGGGCTTTTTATATATAATAATTATTGATTAGGCGTTTATGGGACCGCTAACCAATTGTCTAACTCGAATGGGTCCAACAGAATAAAATTAGAGCTTAAATAAACAAGTAAATATATATATATAATAATCAAGTAGTAAATAAATAAAATAACAAAACAACGAATAGGTTGTCTTCGGCAATTGATAAGACTTTGGATGGGTTGAATATGTAATGTGTATTGATATGGGTTGAAATGAAAAGTAATTATTATTTATATTTCCATTCAATGGACTGATTATATAGCGCTTGTATATTTATGTTTAGATAATTTTACTGTTCTGTGAACGACCCTTTAAGCTTGTTGTTTACATAACAAATATAATTACAATTAATTTATTATTATATTTCAAGTCAAGTACTGTTTACGGTTGCTAATAAATATCTTCCATATGAAATATGAAACTTATTTGATTCGACTTGATAATTTTGTCCGAAAAGTGTCCGGCTAAATTTGTACTTACACTTTCCGTTGATGAGGATAGATGTATTTTAATGATCCGTCTCATTTTACATTGATGGTCTATTTTTCACTTTCGATTTATATTTTGGCAACCCTATGCGATACATAGATTAGATTTATACCATTTATTTCAATTAACTTGTGATTTATTTTTAAAACTATTCATTTCTTTGACCATATTTCAAATAGTGATGAGAATGACAATGTCTACTGGATCGACAATGACGTCTCGCATTCATAGGAAAGTGATTCGTATACCGACGAAACGGCATCCGGGCAAAGGGAAGGCGTTACCAGGGAAATTACATCAAATGTCTAGGGTGAGTTGAATGTCTCTTTACTTAATTCGATTTTCTTTTATTTTATAATATATATTAATTTGTAGATGAGTCCTGGTAAACTTGTGCCAGGTAAACGGATGATTAATCAACAGCAACAGCAACCAACAAACGTAATGATACGTTCAAATCCAACACATTGTGATAATTCAAATGATAGTGGATTAGGTTTTGATCAACATATTGATGTGGCTACGTATACATCAAATACACGACCGATAAGTAGCCACGCAAATCATACATCGACTAGGTAATTTGTTTTTCTACCGTATAAACATATGCTTTATCTCTCTTCATAATCATACCGGTTGTTTTTCAATGTTTTTATGTTCAACGGATATCATTAAATGTTTCGTACTCATTCGTCCTTAAATATTCTTTGGTTTGATCTCATTTTACAACATATTAACATATACATCTTAGTCGTGCCTTAAAAACTGTCCAAAAAGTGACAAGTATATGTGGCAAGACTAAGTAACTATACGATTTCGAATCCTCGAGTTTGTTCCTAATACTATGTTAGAGTTGTTTTCTTTTTATCATTTAAACTTTTCACCGACTATAGAGCCGATGTACCTCTACCACTAATCACTAACCATACCGTACCGACAAAATTAACCAGTTCGGAAAATAGTGCCCACCTAATAATACATACAGGAAAGGAAATCTGTAAAAATCCAATTGAAATTGATGATGATGGAGATGATTCTAATGAAACAATTGATATTGGTGGTACTACTACAATTTGTACGATTACTTCGCCCGCATCACCATTAAAGAAAAAACGAATTAAAGTTGAGGGTAGGGAAGCAGATATTGATATTGATTGTGATTGTAGTAATGATACCCATCTATTTCAACATCATCGTACTAAAATTCAACGACAAGATACACAAGAACGGGTTAAGCAACAGCGTATCGAACGGGTGATGATTCCGAATACGAAGTAAGCTGTTTTTTCTGTATAATTTATTTATTCTGCGGATAATAGCGCTTTCCAAACCTAACGCTTTCTTTCTTTTTTTTTTATCTTAAATGTTAAATGGATCAAATTCATTTCATTTCATTTCATTTCATTGTTGGGCTGTGCATGTTCCATGGACTTGACTTCCCGAGAGTTGAATTTGATTATCTGACAATTATTTTTTTTACAGTCGTTTAGTGTGCCCGCCAAGAAATGCACCTCGACTATCGAATCGTCGTCAACTATCCAATACGATTTCGGTTGGCCAGCCGACAGAAGGTGTGTCCCGTAATGGTCGGATCCAATTACAAATATTGGCGCAACCGGAACAACAGCATCGGGCTAGATATCAAACGGAAGGTAGTCGAGGTGCTGTTAAAGATCGTAGTGGAAACGGTTTTCCAATTATAAAATTATGCGGTTATAATAAACCGGCTGTTTTAGAGATATTTATTGGAACGGATGTGGGCCGTATATCGCCGCATATGTTCTATCAAGCGTGCAAGGTGTCCGGTAAAAATTCGACACCATGCAATGAGAAGAAATTGGAAGGTACAATGATTATTGAAATTGAATTAAAACCAGAGACTGATATGATTGCTACTTGTGATTGTGTTGGAATTTTAAAGGTATACTATTTATTTCAATATTTCTTTCAGTAATATTTAATCGGAAATGGTTATCTGATTTTCCAGGAGAGAAATGTCGATGTTGAACATAGATTTCCCGATCAATCGGGACCGCGTAGTAAAAAGAAATCGACACGTTGTCGTATGGTGTTCCGAACACAAATATCTAATGATGATGGAACGGTCGAAACGCTACAAATATGTTCCCAACAGATTATTTGCAGTGAGTATCGATTGTGTGAAATACTCAACGCCTCTTTTATATTAAATTATTTTTATATTAACAGCTCAACCACCTGGCGTTCCAGAAATTTGTAAGAAATCATTGGTGTCATGTCCGGCAATGGGTGGATTGGAGCTGTTTATTATTGGTAAAAATTTTTTGAAAGATTCTCGTGTTATTTTCCAAAGCAGATCAATGTCACCGAATCGTAGCGATCGGTACGATGTCCTGTGGGAAGAGTCCGTACAACCGGATAAAGAATTTCTACAACAGGTTTTTGAACTTATTTACCAACTGACAATTTCCGGTGTATAATTATTTCTTTATTTTATTTTTAAAGACTCACATTGTGTGCACAGTACCGCCTTATTTAAGTTCGGACATTACAGATCCGGTGACCGTACAATTATTTGTAACGTCTAGTAATAAAAAAAGTGAAACGCACAATTTTCTATATACGCCAAAGGGATCCCATGGTATATTAGCTGCCGCTACAACATTGGGTTTATTAAGTAATAACAGTCAAGGTACGATTTTTATTTTTAAGCTTCATGTCAAACGATAGGAACCAATATAAATCTTTTTAAGGGACGGAAAATATTTAATTTTTTTTTAAATTCACATAAATCAAGTAAACATTTTAAATATTAAATTATAGTTTTTAGTTACGAATATTGTAATAGTTTTTCTTATCGAATATTATTTATTCAACTTAGTTGAAGGGACGATTGTTGTCAAAATCGAAGTTTGGTAAGAAATCACTTTGTCAGCTCATGTCGGTTCTCCTTTATTATTATTCCTTTAAATATACATTGTCTGATTTTTCAACTATATATTCCAACTTTTTCCCCACTTTTTCTAAGTTAATTTTTAATTTTCCTGACTTTCGCGGAATCTCCGGACTACTTCCGATATTTCGCTGATTTTTATCAATAGAAAAATATCCGATATGATTAATTATTATAAATTAAAAGAAAGTTTGACTTTAATTAATAAATTAATAAAATAATTGAATGAGAAATATTAACAGAATAATTTTATGATCAAAACAACTCTATTTTGATGTTTATGTTTTATGTGTTGATTTAATTCGGGAATTATTTAATGATTTTTCTAATGAAATTTTAAAAATAAAATTGATACTAATTAAAAGTCCATTTGATTTATATTTTATTATCTGAAACATTTTTATTATCAATCAATAATTAATTAATCAACCGTTGCTAGACCGTATGATCTGATTAGCTGATATGGTGAATGATTGGAGGGCCCCACGATTTTTCTATAGGGCTGGTTGGGTGGTTTATAATTGTTGGATATGTGCGAGCTATTTTTGTAATGAATGTGAATACGCAGAGTTTTTTTGATCAAATTATTTTGTTTATGAAGATCAATCAGTTTTATTTGAATTGTTTATTTGATTTAAATTGAAATTAATTATAAAAATTTATTTAATAAAAGAAATATTTTGTGATTAGTTTCACAAAAAGAAAAAATCGATTTATCATTTCGAAATTTGAAGAGGATATTCAAATGCTAACATTAATTAATAAGATACTCCAATTAATTTTTATTTATAATTTTCTCATTAACATTTTATTTGATATTGAAAATATTTTTATTTTTAATCACAAAATGTTGTCTCGCATTTTCTTCCCGTTTTTTTTTCTTCTTTAGCATTTAGTTTATTTAATAAAAAAAAATTAAGGTTCAACTTATATGCTACGCAATATAAAAAATTAACTGGGACACAAAATATTAATTATTTAATTAAAAACAAAAAAAAGGTCGAGATGGACACCCCCTTTTAAACTCAATATTCTTAACGTCCCAAAAAGAAATTAAAAAAAAAATTAATTAAAAGGTGGGTGCCGTCGACAATCTCAATTATAATATATACAGAAAAATCGTTGATGATGAACCCTCTCCAAAGGAACTTGGATTCGATAATTTTGCTGTGATTGGGGCTTCACATCAATGTGCCGTGTGTCAGACGGACCGTGCTTGCTGTCTACCTATCACCACTGTTTAATTTTGGGGACAACAATTTTTTGGCGGCTGGCTGCTACTCATCACGGGTACTGATTTAAAAAAAAAAATCAAACAATAAATTCAAAAAATTTTTTATTAAAAGTTATTTGAAATTTAGTATTAATCGTAAAATTTAATTAATTTTTTTTAATGTCTTGTCCATTGTGTTTAATTATTTAATTATTATCTAATTAAATATTTAATGGTGGCCTGCAGCCATTAACAGAGTCGACTTTCCTATACAGAAAATTATTCCCTATATTTTAATCGTTTTATTTGCTGTTTGGGTAAATTAGACAAAATTACAAACAAATTATTTTATTTCTTGAAATTTGGTTCTTTATTTATGTACGAACCATAATTTCAAAATCAATTTAATTATTGTTGAAAGGCTATTTTTTCTGTGCACGCAGCGCTCCATATAATGCCCTCCTTCCAAGCATCTCTTAAGGGGCTCCTATTCCATATATAACAGTACGCTGTGCTAAGTGAAAATTGACCAACAGTTTTCCGTTTAAATATTAAGCATTATGGACAATTGATTTGTTAGGTGACTTTGAAAACGGATTTGTTTAAAAAAATGGTGAAGAGAAACAAAAAATCAGTAATTAGTATATTTTTTTGGACGAATTAATCATTTAATTTTTCCTAATTAATAACCAAATTTTAATTTAAATCCCTGCCAAATTAGCAGCATAATGTTATATTATGTGAATGAGACAGTTGGACGTGGGCGTGGCGGCATCAACATTCGGTGGATATCGGACCGTGCCGAGACTATTTAAAATTATTTTGTTTTTATTTGCTTTATTGCAGACCTCGTCAAATTATTTTATTTCTTCCATTTTCTGTGGTTTTTGAAAGGAAATGGATGAACCTGAACCACCATTTTGATTGGAACGTCTGTAAGAGAATGATGCTTTGCTTGGCTGTCAGGTCGTATTACGAATTAGTAAGCTGTAAAGGTTAAAATAAGTTGAGAAAGCTGTGGTGCTTCTTTTAGCCTTACAGTTTTTAACGATTGTTATTTTTGAGACTGTCTACTAGCTTTTGAATCGAAAAAAAATTTTTGAATGATTTTGAATTTTATGTGTCCCAAGGTGGTTGTTGACTGTGAAAATTTGAAAAAAAAAATAAACATCTTTGGAAGTAGTCTGATTGAGATTGTATGTATTAGGTGTTGTTCCCCCTTTAATTAATTAAGTTAATTTTTATAAGAAGAGATTTTCAGGAAATCGTCAAGCAGATGGGATTTTGTCGGCCAATTAAATTATCCCCTATTCACTTAATTAATTCTTTTTTTTACATTTGGTTTACGTACCAATTTCCTAAATATATCTAATATATATTTCCTTTTTCGTTATCCACCTACGAATCTCAAACATGAGTAGATGCTCGCTACAATCCAGTTAACGACGCCACCAATAATCCATCAATGTTGATATGGAATCGAAATCAGCACGTTGCGACGGATCAAATAAATGAAATTGATGCTGGAATGATGCCACCACCATCAGCGCTACCATTAAATGTTCGACGACCATCAGCATCCGGTTTGTTGGGGATCGTTAGCGTAGATCAAATGTCGCCGCCACTCTTAAAATCTGAAATTATCGATGAGAATTCACAGGGATCGATTGGTGATAATATATGTAATCACAATTCAATGGATCGTTTCTCTGATAATGATAATTCAATGGACGCGACAACCAGTCCGATTAAGGATTATCAACAGCAGCAGGCATTTTTGGCGACAACAGGCGGTCGTATCCGTAAGCAGAGTATCGATTTGATGGATAGTAATTCGATGATGGGCTGTAGCAGTAATTCAGTTGATATGATTGGAGCATTCCAAGCGCAAACATTAGATAGTAATAGTAACAGTGGCATGAATATGATGCAAATGAATGCTGTGGCCGCTGCCATCGAAATGAATGTTGTCGATTTACGGGTGAAGCAGGAACAGCAAATGGCAGCGGCGGCTGCTGCTCAACTAAACCATGCCGATACATTGTTAAATGCTGCGGTTCAGCAACATCAACAGCAGCAACAACAAGCCGAAGAAAATAAACAAATTAATAAGTTTTTATCGAATTTAAAGCAAACGGCCGTCGCAATGTATGCTAATGATGCCGCGAATACAGTAGCTGCCAATGTTGGTCAAGTGATGATGAATGATATAACAAATCAATTGAGTATAACAACTAATTCGGTTATGGATACCACGCAATCATCGTTCGGCGTACCACCGGTAACTACTCTATTGAATGATGGTACCGCCAATCAAATGATCGTTCAACAAAATATTCCCATATTAGATGTTACAAATACAAATCATTCGCCATTATCACAGGATGTTATCCTTAATTCACAGCCGGCCACAACATTAAATTCACCAAACAGCTTAACTGTTTTAACGTCACCCGATTTTCGGCCATCACCGACAACCGATATCATAATGAATACAAATGTTTCGCCAACAATGATGTGTCACAGTCAAACGGATACAACTGGCCTACTATCACCGTCAACAGTTACAATTGGTGGTCCAGTTATGGGACAGCAACAAGTGAACAGTCAACAGCAGCAGCATGCCCAACAAGAAGCGCAAATGTTAAATAATTTAATTCAACCGATGATTACGAATCAATCGGAAACGATACATATAACGCCAAAGACAGCACCAGTAGCTGTGAAAAATATGATTTTAAATGCGGCCGCTGAAATTTTATCGTCCAATCCAACACAAAATATGTCGGCAGCCGCTGAATCGAGCATAAACGCTTTAATAACAACAGCTATTTTAAGTGATACAACCGATAATTCTCAAATGCTGATGACTCAGGCACCGTCTAGTGTTTCGATGAACGATGCAACGATGTTGATTCAACCAAATCAACAGCAACAACAGCAATGCTTAAATATGAACGATCAAGTAACCGCTGCTGCTCTGTCATTACATAACGGAAATACGGTTCAACAATCTATATATGATAACGGTATGATGAGACAATCGAATGGTCAATCGGTACAAAATGTTGTACCAATTACAACCACTCAAAATCCGGCTGGTATTATGGAGAGTGCGATGAATAATTTATCAAATATCGTCTCATCCCAATTGATTAATCAACATGAAATTGAACAGGAACATATTCGACGGGCCGTTAGACAAAGCTATCTCGATCCGTATCAGAAGAGTATGCAAATGGGTGGCGGTCAGGAATTGCAGTAAGTTGGAGATAAATTTGATTTTATAACTTCGATAATTTCTAATCATTTTATTTAAACAGACAAGCGATGACCGTAGGAAATGGTAACAATTCGAATATGGTAAGCCAGGAATCTCTATTACAAGCGGTTGCATTGGTACGAAATGAACAAATGGAGGGAAAAATTTCAGCTAATGGACAATCGACGGTAACAACAGTACCAACAATCATAACAACCATTGCCGGTACGTTAGCAAATAATTTAAATGTTGCGACAGCATTGGCACCGATCGCCCAACATCAATTACAACAAGCGGCTTCTGTTACGACAACAACGACCGCTGCAACCGTTGCTAATATACAAGATCTAACGACAATGTCCGATAATGATCTAATAAGCTATATAAATCCTAGCTGCTTTGATCAAGGTACGATGGTAAATATTTTTTATTTTAAAATTTAATCGCATTTAATGTTAACGATCCATTTTTAGTTTAATCAAATGATGGAAATGTATTAAACGGAGATTGGTACATTGAACACCATGAAAAAGAGAGGCATTGGATAGATTATCCGGTCGAAGACTTATTTAAACTTAATTTTTAAGTCTTTTTTTTTTAATATTTAAATTAAGTTTTTAGTTCAAAACACTAGTAATCTTATAATTTTCTAAGTTAAATTTCCTTTTTTAGTTTTATTCAACCATTGGGTTAAATTGAAAATTAAAGATTTAAGAAAATTGATTTTTTTTTGTAAATGTGATGTTCTTAATTTGGTAAGAAGCGTGTGATGTGATTATATTTTGATTTTTCAATATTAAGGTTTAATGGGTCAATATTAATTATAACTTAATTATTTAAATTTGAAGATTAATTCGAATTATATTTGATGCTTAGTTTTAATTTCCTAATTTAGTTTATAGTTTTTATATGTTAAGGCGGCTAATAGTGTTTATTTCAAAATGTCGTTCAAATATCCCGAGTATTAAAAATTCACCAATCCCATGAATTATAAAATTATTATATAAACACATCTTCCGAATTTTTTTTTTTATGTTTTTCATTACATTAATAATAATCAATTATATAATTATCATAAAAAGGGGTCCAGCGGAAAATCAATAAATTTGTGCAATTATCTTAGGTACACGGAATTATATACGAAACAATTTTGTATATAAGAAAATTTAATTAAAAACAATACGACTGCCATTGACAAAAAAGAAATAATTCATTTTTAAACGATTTTTTTATTTTTATTAATGTTAAGAAATTAGAATTACAATTATCATTGATAAGAAATTTCATAACAGAGTTACTATGAATACAACAATTAGAATTATTGAAATTAAAATTTAATTAATTTTATATAAGAAAGCCATTTTGAACTAGTTTTAAATTAAACGTTATTTGATAAGATTATTAACTAATATAATTTTTATATATAGTTATTATTAAAATTGATGATGAATGTAGAGAAAAACGAATTCAATATTGATATCACTTAGATATCTATTTTTTTTTTCTTATGACACTTAAGGTGGTTGAAAGAAAAATAATGATAAAAAAGAATACAAAATTTAATAAATTTAAATTTAATATTGATAATAATGTAAGAAAAACAGCTCATTTCCCCGCCCGATGTTCGTTTGTTTATCAGTAATTCATTACAATTAATTATCATTATTACCATTAATTATTATTATATTAAATGTTAATTTTAAAAACTATTCGATTGTTAAAAAAATGTTTGTAATTAATTATTATATATATACCTGTATTTATAAATAAATTTATTCTATACAATATTTATTGTTGGTTATTTAAAAATTGGTTCTTGTATTGGATGAATCTAACCTCACGTATCATAGCTAGAAGTTTTAACGAATTAATTTTATAACCCCCTGTGGCACTTTGGTTAAGTGTGGGGTGTATTGTATGTGTGTGAGTTGAATCCAACTTACATACCCGAGGTTCAATCCCTTGGAAAACAACTTTAAGTTGTGTTGTTTTTCCTGCAATAAAATCAAACTAAAAAAATTGTAGAAAAAATACACCCGATGGGAAAAAGGAGCGGGTGGAATTAAATTTTTCCATTTTTGGCTCATTTTTTCCAAGGGTTAGCCTTACCTGTTTTTTTTCAACTTGGTCCTGCGAAGTTGTGCTTCACCGTGTAGGTAGTCCTCCACCCGGAGAAGCATTCCCTGGAATCCTGGACTAGGACCTCCTCCCCCCTCCCCATAAATCACGTTCGAAAGTACGAATTTTCCCATTTTCAGACGGTCGGAAGTCCTGGAAGGAGTCGACCTGCCCTACAGAAAATGATGTCAATTGAAAGCCTCATCTTTAAACTATCATCCTATAAAATAAAATCCTGAGATGTCCACCTCCTTCCCCTTCAAACAAATAAAACCCCCAGACATTGCACGGAAATCGACGATTTTCGATTGGATTCCTCGAGCTATATCTCCAGAACGGCTTCGAATTTTGGATTGATCTAACCAGGAATCGGTAGATGGACTCTTTAACATTCATTTCTGACTAACTTCCAATATGGGTCCTTTGGAAGAACTTCGTTTTTTAGAAGAATTCCTGACAGTCTACAAAAAATAAAAATCCACCAACTTCCGGACCGTGTATCTCCGGAACGGAACAAGATCTAAAGATCATATTTAACCTATCGAAAGATCCATCCTTTATTTACAAATAAAAAGTTATTTCAACCGAATTCCTAGAGATTCTTCCGTGATACAGACCTCCAAATGACACCTTACATTTCACCGAACATTTTATATTTTAGGCTCTAGAATCCGAACCAGACGACCTACCGCGCAACTGATTCGACCATAATACTCCACAATAACTCTATTATTATCCAACAAAACGTCGATCCCGAAATCCAAAAAAAAAACTTTTTTCGAATTTTTGGGAAAAATTTTCCGGATCTCAGCTCCTGGACCAGATAGAGCAAAACGGTTTTCGGCAAAGTGGGCAGGCATGTTTTCTAAGACATTTGGCGTTTACCATATCCAAAAATTCCTGATATTAACGGAGCTGTTTTTTTTCTTATTTTCGACTAATATCTGGAGATTATTCTGGATATCTGGAGATAAATAATTTTTTCGGAACGGAATAACGTTCCTCTGGTAATTATCTATCGTTTAAAACCATTTCTGTAGCATTCAAACATGTTTCGACGAAGATAATTAATTTTAAGTAATGTGGGTTATTCCTATGTAAAATAACCAAAAATTAATATCTTAAAAATACATGTAAAAATAGGATTAAATTCCGTACAAATTTTCTAACGGATTATTTTAAATCGAATTTAAGTTAATATAATAATATATTATCTATTTTAACATTATAACAAAATTTTTGTTTGTCCATTAAATTTTTGTATATAATTTAAAACATTTTGATATTTTTAATTGAATTCAGCTTACTAAATGAGAACATTTACTTATATAAGTTATAGTAGTTGCTGCTGTAATTACTTAGGATAAAAGCCTAAGATGATTAATATTTATCACAGACTTGTGTGTGCCTGCATTATCTTTATATTTGAGAATAGTACAACTTCTTTTGGCATTCAACAAAACAAAAAATCAAGTTGATTTATATATATTTGCCTTAAATCTAAATAAATTGTGTAAATGAGTTGTTAAATTAGCCAGCGATTAAACGAATAATAATGCTTTTTCGAACTAATTGCTTTAGTTACACTCTCTCATTTATTTAAGATTCCGGTTCATGTTTCATATTCGGATCAATCTCCTCATCCGAATAATCTTCATCGTGGTTGTGTGTTACCGATCTCGGGGTTTCCGGTCTGGTATGTGGTACAGATCCTGTTGACTTGATAGTATTTTGATTTAACAACTATAAGCAAAGAAGATGTTTTATAATACGTACAAAATCTATAGATTCATTTACTAGATTCACCTGAATATCTTTGATATCATTAATTTTCTCAATCAATGTATCGGTATTATTAACCGTGTTAATGTTATGCGATCTGGTTCGTGATATCATTGGTTCGTCCATTATGAAACGTTGCTCATGAGCAACGGTTGATTCGTGCGGTAGTAGCATTGCTGGCGCTCGGAACATATACGAAAATGGATAGTAAAGTAAGTTAAGAAAAGTGGCCGCGTACAAATCGGCATACCTCACAACCTGGAATATAAAATAAAATATTAATGCTTCAATTTATCTAATATAGATCTAATGAGGAAAATTACCTGACTGGAGAAGAATGTTTGCCTTGAACCGGATCTAAATAAAGAACCCATCATTCCATAGGCCAAATCCATTTTATGTGTAACGTCTCGGATAGACGTTCTCAATTTCGATATGTCGGGTTTCTCATGTGTACTAGAATCAAGGTTTCTGGAAAAGAACGTGATGCAATTCGATTATAATTCGAAGCGGCATTTTTAAATATTAATAAATTATCTTACTTGTACATATCGCCCAACATAACATCTAAATTTTGTAGTTCGGCAAATAATTGACATTTATCCGTCCATACATGTAATTCCTGTACCAATTCCGGTACGATAAGGAATGTACGCCAACCCCGAATTTTCTTACTCTTCAATATATCACCGAATATGTGATCGCCCACATATAAAACATCCTTTCCCTTAGCACCCAACAACGATGTAAAGACGTCACACGAACCACCCGAATATACTTGACCATGCTTAAATGCACCCATATGCGTACCGACCCGTAACGCACCGGTCGTCGTATTCACTTGCCGCAATATCGTTCCCTCCCCAAAAAATAATGGCTTCTGGGCATCGCATACAATTATATCGAAGTAGGTGATCCAATGTCGGTGCGGTTCATCGAATTTAGGGCCGTGCGGAAAGTCCATCAGATACGTCATTATTTTATCGGTGAAATTGAATTCACTGTTTGTTAGTAGAAAGATTTTTGCGCCCGATTCACGGATACGGAACAGGACCATCGGAAGACGGGGATCTTTTTTCACATATTGATCTAAATTCTGAAATTTATAAGAAACCATCCGTTAGGCTGTATAGAATTTGTCTCAATTTAGGATGTGAATCAATCAGTAATTAAAATCTCCCACCTAATTTCTCAATTAAATATCTCAAAAATTTTCTGAAGTAAGAAGTAATAAAATGTACATGAGTCGAATGGTACGTCCTTCAAGATTATCTGTGCCAAATTTCTGGACTCTAGATGCAGAAATGCCTGACTTCCTAATAGCTTTTGTAAACCTATTAATGAATAGGTTTACAAAGCTCAAGCGACTGCAACTAAAAATAATTTTCTTAAAATAATCGTTAGAAAATATTTACCTAAATTATTCCCAATCAATTTAGGTTTATTTCAGGCATACTTGTGCACATTTCAGGCTGCTAGGTAAATTTTTGAAAAATTGCCCCAAAAAAGGACAGTGTATAGTTAATGTTTTTTGACAAAAATCAAAAATTTCGAAAATTTGTTTATTATAAATTTTATTCATAAGTTTTGTTCGAAATTAGCATTTAATGACTGTGGGCAAGTAAACAGGCACTTATATGACGGTATTAACTGAAAATCTCGGCGTAAACTTCCTTCACTGAATATCTCAAAAAGTTTCTGAAGAAAGATATATTTAAATGTAAATGGAAGTATCAGTGCCAAATGTTAGGACTCTAGCTGATAGATATTTTCTAAATTTGAACCTTGGTTTGAGACACAAAATGAATGTTTAATTCAAACTTACTTCTGTCGTTTTATTTTTTAAATCTCCTTGTATATGTACGTAATCCATAGCGCTTCGCACATCCTGGAATATTGATCGAAAAGACATAAATAAATCTCCGCAACGTACTCCAGTCGGTTCTCTGTAAAAAGTTAAAAGAAAATCATAAATTCCCAGTGGATATTTCATCTGATATTTAATGCTCGTTTTCAGCATTTAAATATTCATTTTTAAATAAAAATAAAATAAAAAACTACCTCATATACTCTGGTGAATTAGTAAAGAAATCAACAAGACATGCCAGCATATAGGTCTCTGGTAAATTAAATAATGTATTCAATACATACACTCTAGATTCGTCCAATTGTAAAAATTTATTCGGATACACTTCATATACCTGAGAACTAATAAAAATTATGTATATTTTCGAATATCAATTTTAATCATCACAACTTACTGCTTTAAAAATTCAAATCCATGTACGCAAATCAATATATTTCCGTATGCATCCACCTTCAATAAATTACCATACAATGTATCAAACCATAGCCCCCGAACGGGAAAAGATGGATCATATTCAAATTCAAGAATTTCCTTCGGATAGCCCATTGATACGAGCCGCTCCTTCACCAAATCGAAACCGAGCGTCTCGTATTGTGGGGATTTGTACTCTTTAATATCGGGAAAAAATTAAACAATTAAATTAAAATGATTTTTAATATTATGATAATATCAACTTACCAGCAAGGGTATAGTCCATATCGAATCCATAGAATTTAATATTTTCTAAATGTAATGATCGATTAACAAATATTCTGAAAATAAAATAAAAAAAAGGACAGTTTCAATCAATTGTTATGTTAATTAATAAATTTAAAAATAGAATTATCTTTGTTATCCGGATTGAGATAGATCTCAAAATAATATTGATTGACACGGTATGTAGATTTATGAAGTAGAATCCTTCCGTCCATAAAGAGAAAGCCCCCCGAGACCCAAAGAAAATATTTATATTAGGATAGTAACCCGAAACGAATTTACCGACAGGACAGATTACGTGATAGGGATTCAAGTACATGGTATATATAGTTTAAATGTAAATTATTTAGAATACCAAATTAGGCATAATCTGTCCAACCAACATATCAGAATTTCAAACAGTATGTGGTTCAGAATAATATTTATTTGTTATTATACAGATTTAAATGGAAGGTAATAGGAGGTGGTAGGGACACACAACAGAATGATTTAAATAATTTGAATATAAAGAATTTTTTTTTTTTATAAATTATTTAAGGATCAACGAACATTTAAATTAATATTTGAACTACAAGTTCTATTTATTCGCATTATTTATATTAGTTAAATTAATTCCTATATTAGAAACATGCATACCACAACAACACATGTCATCAGTTTATAAAAGTTTGCATAATGTTGTGTGATACTTTCAGGGTTAATGCCAAGATACATTTTGCGAAATAATCATTTTTTTTTCTCGAAATTATTTATAGACTAACACTACAAAGCTCTTAATCATAGTTTGCTAATTATAAATAATTAATTTATATTGTATGCAAGAATATCAACAGTTTTAAGAAAGCAGGGCTTGTATAGTGAACCGAAATAATTTTAAGATTCATCCTTATTTGATCAGTAGATTTCACATATCCCTGATTGAAAACATCTTATGTATATGTAAATAAACCTTGCCACAAAAGCATACGATGCATTTAGTGAATGGGAGGAATTTTAGCGCATCAAAACATATATATTATAATTAAAATATAAGTCTATTCGAACAGGGTGTCGATTCTCGGTGCAAGAGAACTAATTCCCAAAAGAATTACGGTTAACATTCCCTCGCGAATTGCACTTTGCGATTCTCGAGACTACTTTTGGGAATATTTTCTCTAAATACGAAGAGAAAAAATTCTCCAAGTCAATTGCTAACGAATTTGTGCGTTTGTAATTTTGTTGTGTTATTATTGTGTATAAGTTTGCT
>JANTOP010002486.1:0-15895 GCA_027564815.1 Symmerus nobilis
AGGAAAGAACAACTGTAGATTAATCATGAAAAATACTATGCTTAAATAGTAATTAAATTACAAAGAATTACTTCAGTTAATCCTTATAATTACTTATTTTAAAAAATGTGTACAATCACTGGTATGTGTCCAACAATTATACTGTTTACCCCTATTGTGTTTTCAATGGGAGAAATATTTGGCAGCTGAATTTTTTTATTCATTTTTGGAAGAGTTATTGTAAGAAGAAAAGGGAATGGAATTGTTATCGATATTGTCCTATATTATCCTGACGTTTTCTGATATTTCTGGAAGATTTATACCAGCGACAGCAATTTCGACCCGACTTTTCCTATATTTTCTTTTCGAACTTTTAATAATTTGCTAGAATATACATGCACTCCATTTAAAGAAGGGAACCATCCAAAGAAACCTTATTGAACTTGTCAAGAAACCTTATTGAACTTGTCAAGAGAATTCAATTATTCTTTATTAACATTTTGAAAGATAAGCATATAACATAGTGCATGGTTTATTATTGATAACCAATTTGTTATTTTATTAGCGCTGATTGCAGATGGTCTCATATAATTTAAAAATAGAAGATTAGGTTTTATTTTATGATATCACCCCCATTGTTATCAATTCAAGTTTCAGATAATTATGTCGATTGTAGTTTAGGTTCCAATTTTGTGAGTTAATTGTTATAGATTTTAAAGATAGGAAGTGGAATAGGATAGTAAAATTATATAAAATTAAATTGAGTCGTGATTCCTTGGGCTCAAACAAGTACACGTCCCATGCAAACGACAAAGTTCTTATTTGAAAATAAAAATGTGAATTATTAATGAAATGAAATGAAATGTTAAAATGCCAAACACTAACCTCATCCTGAAATATTTTCTCCTCATCCTCCCCGATCGTTAAATTCAACGAATCCTCATTATCGCCGGTCGCTGAATCATTATTCCCTTTCATTCCATTCTCATTTATGAATCCCTCCTCATCGATTTCGCCAACCTCATCGACAACATCGTCAGCGTCACCATCTAGCGCCTCATCGGTAACAACCAGAGCGTCGTCATCCAAATTAACCATATCGTCATCAATCGGTTCCTTCTTGATCATCATCGGGGCCGGAACTTTCTTGCCAACCGACCGTTTATCAAGAGATTCGAATAGATATGCGTCCGGATTATGACCTTCGTCTTTCAGAGCCTGTTGAAAATTCCACTTAAAAATCAGTTTCATAAAAAAGAAAATTATCCGCCATCTTACTTGCTGCAATCGTTCCAGCAACGTTTGCTTAACCCCCGTTATTTCTAATGAACGTTTCTCGAGCTCCGTCTTCAAATCAGCCACTCGTAAATCGGCTAATTTCCGTCCAGTCGATTCAGACATTCTTTTCACTAATTAATTTGTGAGAAAATTTCACTTTTCTTTATTTAAAATCACGCACGTAAAATTGGAAATGCTTTTCCGTTTGGTGAAAAATCGTAAATGGCCTCCGTTGATGAATCGATTTTGACATTTCATCAGGTAATATTGAATTTTTATACCAATACGGGAACAGGGGTGCCTAATAATAATTTAACATCTTTTTGCAGTTGAAGGGGAATCCACACTATTAAAGTTCTAAGTCGTAAGAATTAGGATGTAAATTACCCGTAAATGGAACAAAATAAAGAACTGAATGTTAAGAAACAATTGTAATATTTTCCAATCAATTTATTCCTTCTAAAGTATATGTTAAGTGATTATATTAAAACACAATCTTAAACAATAATAAAGTATTGATATTTGATTCCATAGTGATCCTTGAAAAAAGCTTAATATCTTCCATTTTCAAATCGTCCACCCATAGCATTATAGCGATCCTGTGGCCTTGGCATAAACGTTCCCGGTCTAGACGGATCAATAAACTGTGACGATTGCGCTTTACGCTCATTAAACGTACGATCATAACGATCTTGATTCGGTTCCATTGATCGCCAACTGCCGCCACCACCATCCGGTTTGGGGCCCCACGAACCCGGAGCGGCTACCGATTGCATGTGCGCAAAACTTTTCATTGATTGTGGCGGGCCACCGGAATTGGGTGCCCAACCGCCAGACGATGATACGCCTGCATAACGAACTTCCGGATTTGCAACACGCTCCAAATAACGTGACTTCCCAGAACTGGATACTCTGTTTTTTTTATATTAATTTTTTACTTATTAATTAAATTTAAGGAATAAATGAGATTATTACCTGGCATCATCAACCCTTCCGCTTCCACCTCTCGGATAACTACTTGGAATTGAGGAGCTGACTGGAGCGCTGCGGCCCACGTAACTGCTCCCTTGACGTGGATCAATATCTCGCTTTTTGGCTCGTTCAAATTGACGGCTACACGCAGTAAAGAAATGATTTTAGATAAAATATAGATAATTCCAAATGATATAATAAAGCCCATACTTAGCATGTATTAGTACTAAAGTCATAAAATCAAATGTCAAATCAAACTGACAGGAAAAAACTAAAACTGCGATATGAACCAAACGCTTCAATTCATATTAAACAAGCTCGATACATTTGACGAGCGTTTACAGAATTAAACAGAACAACCAATACTAACACACTAATCGGGAATGTTTGGGAATGAGTGCCGTGCAGTCTAATGCCCAGAAGGCGAAGAGTACGCATAAAATATCAACAATTTTATGCATCGTCAGCAATTTTTAATCTCGGCAAGTTGCTAAATCAATCAATACTCAAATTATTTTATTTCATAACTTTGAGCCACTTTTATTCTTGCGTTAATGCATTGACATGTCAAGGTCACATATGGTACGTCAATTTTAAATTTACATATATATACAAGATGATTCATTAAATTTATAATATTTTTAGGAAGTTGAATATTTGGCCGGAAATGAGGTGTAGAAATTAAGAATTATATAGGAAGATCCGCCATATCTTTTGGAAACATGAAATATAAAATCGAGAGAGAAAGTCATTTTTTAAAATAGTTTGTCCCATAAAAACGCTCATAAAAATTCGAATGTTAACTTTTTACAAAAAATGCCTCTTAACGAAATTTATTCAGTCATTATATAGAAACAATTCTGTATGATTAGATTCTTCTAGTTCCAAAGAACATTTTCTGGGACTTCAGTTTTGTCTTCGAAACTGTCAACGAAATTTAATTTTTCATATTTTCAAAATTGTCGAAAATCTGGATCTTTTGAAAAAATAGAACAGTCCTTTTTGAAAATAAAAACAGTCTTTTTTGGTGAATATGATGTCCCCCAAATTCTTCCCTGCTTAAATGCGGGATAAAATTATTAAAGTCGAGCAGTGGAGTTCGGCCAACTTCTCCATAAGGCCAATTGTTTAATTTTATTTTCAAAGACACCGCAAAACAAAAAGATGTACATAAATCAAATGAACAAATGTACGAAATTCAATTAAATGAAATGAAGGAATTTTTGACGGATAGGATGGATGCTTTGCGTTCAGGTCTTTAATACAAAGAGAAAAACAAATATGATAAAAACAAAGAAATAAGCGCGTGTATATCTCGTCGCTCTTATCGACGCTATTATCGTTACTCGAATCCCCAACATATTCACACCCTAAGATCTCCAGGATTTATGCGCAGATTTCTTCGGACGGAAAAAATGGAAAAACGCAGAAAGTTGCTTTGACAGTTAGGTAAAAATACAAAAATTAAATATTTCGGAACAGTTGAAATTTATTTATAAGAAGAATCAAAAATTCGTAAAAGCTCGTATCGAGAAATTTGAATATCGGACATGCAACATTTTATCCGGATTTCCCAATTATTTTCTTCGGATCCAAAAAAATGTAATGATGCAGGAAGCTTGTAAATTAGTTGAGGAAAAATACAAAAATATCAAAACTAAACATTTCGTTCAAAAGCTCTACAAACATTTAAAAACTCGCAGGAAGCTTAACTTTCCGAACTTTAGGTTTTAAAGGTTCTTTTTTAGGTTTTAAAATCTATTTTCTATCTAAATAACGATCCTTAACGAAGTTTCAATTTTTTCCAAATTGGAATTGGAATCGAATTTTTATCCGATTCATTAAATTTAAATGAAATATGAAATTTTGGCAGAAAGCTTATTCAAGCTATTAAAAGCACAACGAAAGCTTTAAGTTTCGAACTTAATTTTTAACGTTTAAAAATCTATTTCCTATCCAGCTTTTAACAAAATTTCAAATTTTCCCAAAAAAATTGCTTCAAAAATCTCGAAAGCTCATTCAATAAAACAATTTGAGTTAGAAATTTGCAGCAACACAAATTGAGCACGATTTTGTTGATATTTCGGGTGTGCCTTGCATCTTTTGCACATTAGACTGCACGCCAATGAAGTGGAGATACATATACTGAATAGGCTCTGTTCTACAGAATATTACACTTGCTTTCAGAACTCAAGCGGGGCACTTGAAATTATCGAATGGGTCGCTCGGTGACCCGCGGGTCATAGGTTACCGACCCTTGCTCTAGAATTCATGTTAGAATAAATTATATAAATTAATTCTTTCTTTGATTCGTTTGTCATGGAATTTTTGAAAATAATGTCTACTTCTGATTGCTATATTTGTAATTATAATTATAAATCCTGCAATAAAAAATGGTCATAAAATTCCGCACCACCTCCTAAAAATATTAACCGCACGCCACTGTTTTACACAGTCCTTAGAAGAAAAAATGTACCTGAGAGTTCACCTAAGGGATTTAGAGAAATTAGAAAAGAGATAAAGATATCGTTGACACGGAAAAATCAAGGGACACAACGATTTTTGAGAAATTAAGGAACTTCTGACAAAAAAAGGAGAGCAAGAAGAAAATAGTAGCAATCAAGAGCCCCGCAAAATAAACCGAAATGAGAATGAACAAATGATTGTACTGATCAATCTATTTAAAAAGACACTAAAATAAAATGACCAGAGAACAGCAAACGGGCCAGAACAAAGCTCGAATATTTACTGAATACCTAGAAAATATATACCACCCACAAGATAGAATGGAAATTGAAATAATAACTGAATATATTGTACAGGAAAATGAAGAAATCTGACGAATTACGAATCTAATTACAGGATTACTAAAGCTTACCAATCCTATAAATGCATACTTTAGAACCAAATGTATACTAGTCCGTGAATCTGACAATTTCAGAAATAATTATGATACCAAAACTAGGGAAACGGGCACATGAAACAACGTCATGCAGACCAATTTCGTTATTGCCGCAGTTATATCAAAAATCTTTGAGAAGTTAAAAAGGTTAATCCCAAATCATCAGATTGGTTTTCGCAACCAACATTCAACGATATATCACAGAATAACCAATGCACCTCGATCAGGAAGTTTCGGAAGCGTTTTCTTGAGTTGATATAACAGGAAGAAGTCAGGTAAATTTGGCGGGTATTAGACCCGTCTTTGATCCAAAAGTCACGAATTAGGTAGGCATTGTGATATGGTGCGTTAGCGTGATGCAAAATCCATGAGTTGGCTCTCCATAAATGGTCTTTTAGGCGGATTGCTTCACGTAAACGTCTCACAACACCCAAATAATACTCCTTTTATTGAGTTTGACAAAAATTGATCGATTATTGATGAAAACTGTGAGCAGAATCTTCTTTTGAACTGAAAATTTGGTTTTTTGAGTCTCGGCTCACTTGCATTCGATTGCTTTCGATAGAGCATCTTTACCGAAACCCTTCTCCAACATTTTTAATGTTGTCGCACCTTTAAATTCATCCATAACGCTAAAATTTGATATGAATGTCAACGACAGTCATACCAACCTAACAGAAAAAAAGGAAGAGAATTCATATCCGCCACACGGTGATAATTCCTCAAACTTCCTGATCAATGTCGTATTATTAAGAAAATGGTAGATGTGTAATCTGCACAAAATAGAAATTAATAATTAAAAGTAAAACAATTAAAGGGAACGAATATACTTACATAGCATATTCGATATCATTATATTATCATTTCAATTATATTTAAATTTAACATTAATTTTAAGTTCAATTCTTATTTCTCATGTCTAATGGTAATGACTCCTGGATAAAGTTTGGAACGACGAACTTAACCGTATGTGCAATTTCGCTAAAATACTAAAATCATATTTACAAAAATAGATTTTTCAGAATCAAATTAGTACCGTAGCGAAATTACCGTACCGTAGGGCAGTGTTATTAGAACCGGTCCGGTCCATCAAAATTGATATATTGTGGGGCTGAAAGTGTCTGTGCTTGTTTGCATGGCAAGCAATTGATAAGGAAAACACCTGGTGCTCCACATCCATAACACATTATCGGTGACGTGATCGGTTGCAACGGCGTGGAGCTAATGGTTGGTATTGCTGTCATTGGTGTTTCTGATTGGAATTTCTGCCTCTTACGACATTCTAGGTAGTGATGGCCTCTTGAACGGCAAAAATCACATCGTAGTCTTGGGCCCTTTGGTACATCAATGATTGGCGTTGAGCTAGTGGTTGGTATTGGTGACATTAGTCTTTCCGATTCAAATTTTTGCTTTTTACGACATTCTAGTGTGATATGGCCTTTTATACGGCAAAAACCACATCGTGGTTTTGGGACCTTTGGTACATCAATGGTTAGCGTTGAGCTAGTGTTTGGGTTTGGTGTCATTGGTGTTTCCGATTCCAATTCTTGCCTCTTGAGACATTCTTGTGTTGGAAACTTTGGTAGTACTTTAATGGTTTCCTCGGGTTTCTGACGTTCGATTAAACGTGCTTTACGCAATAGTTCATTGAATGTCGCAACGTCTGACCGTTGAATCTGTTCTCGGATTGTTAGATTTAAGAAGCCGTAGAGCATATCGAGTTGTGTGTTCTCACTTAACGGTGGCGAAAACTGCGTAGTAAATTTACGTTTACGGGCCACGAATGCGTCTACGGTTTCCCTTCTATCCTGGCTATCGGCGAATATCTCCTGATAGAGAACATGGGCTGGCTTACGCGATATGTATTCGGTTTCTATCATTGCAATCGCTGCAGCAAATGTGGTAGCATGTGTTGATACGGATTGCCACCATACGGATGCGTCTCCTTCGAGTAGTAGCGGCAAATTCTCTAACGCATCGCTGTCGGATATATTGATCGTTCTCTGGAAGATGGTGATTTCTGTTATGAAATCGCGAACTACATCTACGTCACGAATACCAGCGAATCTTGCCGTACATTGAGCTAAGTTTACCGGTTTCGGACTGATCGCAGCGACAATCGCGTCTTCTGTGACGACACTTGGAACGTGGTCGATTATGAAAAGCAATCGATTATTATAAGCAAATACTGAACAGACATTATCCAGAGATTCACACTAAGATTTAGGCGATAATTAAGTTCAGATAAATTCACGGAGACACAGAGAGGCGACCCAGCTTTAAAATACAGAGTAGTGCTGTTCCTAAATCCAGAAGAAGGATGTGGATTGATTCTCCCAACAAATATGAAATACAAATGGGAAGGATTCATAGACTAATTCTTACTCTGGCATATTAAATCAGAATGAAATTACTCATTTGGCTTAGGGACTAGATTGTAATTTCATTAAGTTACCAATAAATAACAATAATTGACTCAAATTCCTCATCTTTACACGTTAATGCCAATCCGAGCTACTAGTAAAGTACTAACCTTATACTGGCATCAAAACCAGGCGGCGGCGGTGCTTCAAATCGTCGATCACTCGCTGTACGTTTACGAGCAAGTTCCGCATATCGGTCACGATCAAGATCAGCTGGCTTTCGTTTAATAGCTCGTCTCGCTTCCTCAATTCTGTGTTGTGAAATCGTCACGGCACGAACGATGAGAGAGAGGTGAGAGAAAGAGGGAGAGAAAGAAAGAGAATTGAATTAAAAATCCTATACGTAAAATTGTATATATTCTAAAATTGAATACTGCGAATTTCACATCTTTCGATCTCATTCTGACAGGAAAAACGAAAAAAAAAACCTTTTTTTTTATTGTTGCATGAATAACAACAACTAAATAACTTAATCGTTAAAAAAATGTATGCTAAATAAAATTACTGGATACAATAATTTTGGTTTCGTACTTTAATTGTTGTCGCTTCAATTCCAATCGTTCCAATTCAATCTTCTGCCGTTCCAATTTCTGTCGTTCCCTCTCCAATCGCAACAGGTCTGCCTTCTCCCGTTCCAACCGAAACCGTTCCTTCTTCAAACGGTCCCGTTCCCATAACAATCGTTCTTCTTCCTCCCGCTGCTTCCTACGTGCAATTGCACGTTTCCGTTCCTCTTCCCGTACCCTACGTTCCCGTTCCCGTAACCGTCGCCGTTCCTGCTCCTCCCGTATATCCTGTAAAGATAAAACATCTCGACGTTCACGTGCAGCCGTATTCGGTCGGATCGGTGATGCCCGGCTAAGTCGTGATGGTACCGGTGACGTACGGCTTGGTGGCCGAATCGGTCGTCGCACACCATCTAATGGTCGTCGGCGACGATCAACAGTATCATCGATTTTCTTCGAATCGCCACCATCCGAACCCTTATCTTCTTTTCCTTTATCCGGATCGCCGCCCAATTGCCGATCCGACACACTTCCCACGTTCTTCTGGGCGGCCGCTGCTGTTTTTATATCGGATCTGGTACGTTGTACCGTTATAAAGCGACCATGCAATTCGGTACGATTTAAATGTTCGATACATTTGGCAACATCGGCCGCCGAGCCCATCGTTATGTAACCGTAGCAACGGGCGCCCGGCGTTTGAGTGTTCCCATAACATTGAGCTAACCGTTTCGCTCCAATCACTTTACCGTACTTTGAGAATATCACCTTCAGATCGGTGGCTCGGGTGATTGGCGACAAACCGGAAACCCATAAATGATGACCGGTCGATTTTGGTTTCACTGTAGCTGCCGTTGACACATTCGTATTTGACGTTGTGTCTGTAGATAATGTAACCGTTGGAAAGCGAAGCGAGTTCGATTGGAGAGAGAGAGATAGAGTAAGAGAGAGACACATCAATTTTTATAGATTATTAATTTATTATTGTTTTCTAGATTCATTTTTTGTGATTCAATGATATTTACCTTTATCATCTTTTGATAATGATTTCGTTGAAGTAGTCTTGGGATCGCTGAAAAAATTTTAAATAAAAAAAAAAGAAATTCAAAATGTATCCTTGTATAGGTGGAACATCTATCTGATCGTTTGTTTGATGGCCTACAGACAATCAGTCGTGTCTGTAGATTAAAATTTTATATTGACACCAACCTATCGTCATTATTTCCTTTATCCGCTTCCTTGTCATCCTTCAAATCAGTATCACCCGTCAATTCAATCTCATCATCATTCAATTTTGTTGTAGAATCGACTACCGCATCCTTTCCTATTGCAGACGATTCTGATTCTGCGATGTTGTCACTATCATTTTTTGAGGGTGTCTCATTTGGAGCATCTATTTTTTTTTTGATTTTTAGATTTATTTCATATTTTTATGTAGAAAATATTTGTTTGGAAATCAATTGGGGAGACACAAAACAATATTTCGATTCTTATTTTTGCTAGATCCAGATACTAATCGATGAATTATCAGACATCAGAAAATCATGCTGATAAGTTAGCTGAGTCAGCGAGCAGCTACTTGCATACGGACATCAATTCAATCTCTGGTCTGGTCACAAGTTACTTCAAATACATCAATTGGATTCGGATTGGATCAGGTCTGACTTCGCAATGATTACACCTTCGGAACGAACGATATACGGTAACTAATAAGGTCTTGTTCAATAACATTTATAAATTGCCAATTTAATAGTCTAGTCAACGAATGGTTATCCTGCGGAAATGAAAAATGATTCTTCAAAAATTCTTGTCATTGCTCCTTTCGCCCTGATACTTTTACCAGCATGATTTTCTGATCTGGTTTATTTTCTTAAACATTAGGCAACTCTTCCCTTTTCGTATTTTATCATTTCTTACAATCAATAAATTTATTAGCACAAAACGTTAAACGGAACAAGCGGATTTAAAAGTAAATCATGTGAGATTTGAATTTAAAAAATAAATAAATAGAAAATCTCATACCTGATTTATTACCATCATCTTTCGTCTTGTCATCGGTTTCCTAAAACAAAAAAAATATATTAAAATTAGAATTTATAACTCCAGATGCAGAGAATTTATTTTGTAACAAACAAGGGTGAAAATGGATGCAAGAAGTCGAAACTAGATACTTCTGATCAAATAATTTGGGTATAAAAAGGTGATACACAGTTAGAATAAATCCCTAACAATTTGTGTCGCCCACTGCCGACACAATTATTCAGTGCTATTGTATAAATGACGAGATGGTAGTAGGGCAAAATGACTAGTGTATCATTTTGCCCCACTTTTGTTTCCGTCGAACACAAATTGCCAAAATTAAATTAATTAGACGTTTTTGTTTAGGACATGGTTTGTACGTATACAAGAAAGACAGGCCGTGCCAAGTGGTCGGAAGAAGTTATGAAAAAAGCCTTAAAAGTATAAAGAGTTCACTGTGTGTGAGGCGTGCAGCAGATTTCAAATCAATAAAGAAGCCATTCTATTTCGATTATTTTATAAACAATAGTTTCCAAAAGACGTAATGTACAAAAAATCAATTTCGATCAAAATCTCGTCATCAGGTTTTGTACACATTTCTTAAGAAACTTTCGAGTAAAAAAATTCTAAAGTTGAACGCGCGTATGACTTGCCAAATTGACCAAGGAAAATATTCATTATTTTAAAAACTAGGTGATAACTCCACGATTTCTTAAGTTAGATAGCTGAAATTTGGTACAAATATTCCTTAAGGATCCTGAATTCGATACTTAAACAGATTTTGTACACTTTTCTTAAGAAACTTTCGATGAAAAAAATTCTAAAGTTGAACGCGCGTATGACTTGCCAAATTGACCAAGGAAAATATTCATTATTTCAAAATCTAGGTGATAACTCCACGATTTCTTAAGTTAGATCGCTGAAATTTGGTATAGATATTCCTTAAAGATCCTGAATTCGATCCTTAAATAGGTTTTCTACACATTTCTTGAGAAACTTACGAGTAAAAAAATTCTAAATTTGAACGCGCGTATGACTTGCCAAATTGACCAAGGAAAATATTCATTATTTCAAGATTTTGATCGAAACGAATGCTTTTTAAATGATCAGGAAGAGCAGAATTCCAATCCGTTCGGTCACAAATCCGTTTCTGCTGTACGAAATGAAGAAAGACGTTAAACTGAGACAATAGTTTGTAGCAGCAATGCCAAATTGGGAGAATAGTAAATAGATTCTGTGCAATTGTATTAGTTTGGCCTCTCAATTCCGATATCATTAAAGATATTAAATTTGCTAAAGATTATTATCTATATCAAGGGTCGGCAACCTATTTTAGGCTGCGGGTCAAAACCAACCAAAATGTGAGTATTAGCGTATTAGGAAGACGTTTCGGGTCAGTGGCATTTTAATTTTTAAAACAGTCTTTTCTGGTGGATATGATGCCCCTCAAATGCTTCCCTGCTTAAATGCGGGATAAAATTATTAAAGTGGAGTAGTGACGTGCGGCCAACGTCTCCATAAGATGGGCAGAATTTCGGCCGGAAAAAATTTAAAAACGCAGAAAGTTGCTTTAACAGTTAGATAAAAACACAAAAATTAAATATTTCGGAATAGCTGAAATTTATCTATAAGAAAAATCAAAAATTCGTAAGGGCTCGTATCGAGAAATTTGAAAATCGGATATCGATCCGAATTTCCCAATTATTTTCTTCGGATCCAAAAAAATGTAATGGTGCAGGAAGCTTCTAAATTAGTTGAGGAAAAATATAAAAATATCAAAACTAAACATTTTGTTCAAACGCTCTGCAAAAATTTAAAAGCTCACATAAAGCTTAATTTTCTGAACCTTATTTTTTACATTTTAAAATCTATTTTCTGTACAAAAAACGATCCTTTAACGAAATTTCAATTTTTTTCGAAATAAAGCTTTTAAAATCTCGAAAGCTCATTGAAAGCTTAAAATTGAAATGTTATCTTAAATTATTTGGAATCGAATTTTTATCCGATTCATTAAATTTAAATGAAATATGGAATTTTGGCAGAAAGCTTATTCAAGCTATGAAAAGCACAACGAAAGCTTTAAGATTTCAATTTAATTTTTAACGTTTAAAAATCTATTTTCTATCCAGATACGATCCTTTAACAAAATTTCAAATTTTCCCCAAAAAAATGCTTCAGAAACTTCGAAAGCTCATTCAAAGTTATTAAATAAAATAATTTGAGGTAGAGAAATTTGCAGCAATAATTATATAATTGGCGTAAGGTCAATTGTAATTGTTGTCTGTTTATATATACAAATTTTTTCAGAACTCAAGTGGGTCACTGAAATTATCTAATGCGGAACTCAGTGACCCGCGGTCATTGGTTACGGACCCTTGATCTCAATTAAGCTGTAATTAAACTTTTAGTTCATTTTGAAGCTCTGCCTGAAAACATCAAACCAACGACAAACGACAAATAAATATTAAGTAATAAATATGTTAATGATAATGTTAAGACAAAAAAATAAGTCGAATCGCAGGATGATTCGAGATGAGAAGATATATCGAGCCTGAACAAACCAGGAAACAACTGAATTCAGTGCCAATATTTTCTTGAATGGCAAAATTATGGATACAGCGATAAACAATCATCATTTATATGTAATAATTGCCGATAGATTATAGATGTATCAATTTACCTCATTGCTTTTATGCCCAGCGATGGGACAATATGATACAAATTTAATAGTTTTTTATTTTATTAACAGAACTTCTGTATATTAAATGGAAGTTCTTGAAGAAAAATAATCGATTTATATGAATCTTGTTAAGTTTAATATTTGTTTAATGTAATAGAGGTTAAATGTAATATGGAGGATAAAGTCGGGGAGGTTCTAGAGAGTCGCTGAAAATTTGGGAAATAATGATAATTAGTTAAAAGTTGGAAGTTGTAATAATGCATCCCAACGTTTCCAAACTTGTTTTAGTAAAATGTTCGCACTTTTCGCATATATTCTGGATTATTCTTCACTATTACACGACATGCCGTTTAACTGCTTATTTCTTTTTCTGAACATTTTCCTACTTTTCTAATTCTCTAAATGGCTAAACTATTTCCCAAATATTTCTATTTTTCCGACATGTTCATGACTTTCCTGACCTTTTAGACGTTTCTGGCTGTTTTGCTCTTTTCTTAACTTATTCCCGACTTTTTTGTTCGATCTTTAGGCTTTAACTGTTAGAAATAGAAATAGAAAGCTTGATATTGTAAAAAAAAAAAATTTCGTGAATTAATTACGTGTAAACTCGTTTATATTATAGCTCTAACCCCAAGAACTAAACTATTTTATAAATAATTTAAACAAAATTTGAAATTAAAGACGGACAACGGTGACGTGTTGATTTTGTACCCTAACAGCATAAATACAGCTATTCTAACAACCATACTAGTAATAGAAATAAAAAAAGGTATGGAATCCGACTCTATCCCGCCCAGCTAATAGTATTAAAAATTGTGCTTCTATCTTGCATAATCACTAAATTGTCATGTTAGCAAAGTTCAGAAAACCACAAAGAACTCTATACCCTCTATGCTACTGCAAAAAATCAAAAAATGGATTACAAGCTTATTTAGACTTTCCTTGCATATGTCCCAACATCTTGTTAACAGGTCGAAAATCATTTCGTATATTTTATTTCTTTACGATTTACTCATTAGAATTTAATACCCAGGCCACATGATGGACCCATATGGTGTCAATTCGCCGTGCTCCATATTATTTACCAGATAATAAATACACGCAACCAAATGTTAGTAAGCATTACCTCGTATGGAAATTCTCACATCAAATTAAATGAATGGGAGGGCTTGTTGTCTCCATGGATTATTGTAAATTGTATGTTTTCTTCTCCTGTAAATGATGGACAACCAGCGACTTTTTCTCTAAATTTAACTATCAACAAAGTCTTACCAGAATGTAGGAGGATGGGAAGACGGACAGACACTGTGTCATTTTCTTAAAATAAATATCTTCTCGTATTACCGTGAACGATTTGTTCGGCTTCGTTAACAAATACTTTGCCATTATATCTGGAAAAACTTCCTTCACTTTTTCCGTAGCGCCAAATGCGTTGATTTCATTATAAAATAAGTTCCATTCTTCTCGCTTGGCAGTTCGAACCGCTTTTTTGAATGTACGCTGCAAGACTTTACACCTCATATAGTCCCTTGCATTCCTGGTACTTCTGGCTTTAAATTGTGCTTTTCTAAACTTACTTCGATGCATCGCTAATTTTTTTGTCCACCATGGACAGGACGACAATTTGGTCTGTTGGTTTAAATTCTATTTAGTACGTTTTCTTTAAATTAAATAAATAATCTTTAATGGATTAAAGAGAAAATAAGATCAATTTGGTTGAATTTTGAATAATATAATTATGCGATTAGGGCGATAGACATATTAGTGAATTATACTTCAATTTTTATTAGTATTAACTAAAGGTATCTCGACCCGATCGTGGTCCAATATTGGCAGGGCAGGAAATTGAACCCACGAACCAAGTAAAACCGAGTTACATTGAAGGAGTGGGACAATCTTTGCTTATCACGGAAGTCACGCATCAATCGATCTTAATGTTTTCTAACAGCTAAGACTGCATGACAAAATTTACACATCTGATTGAGCATTTAATGTCTAAGTTTATGAAAGAAATCTTATGTAAATGGGTGGTTTCAGCCAAGCAAGAAGCCCGAAGAGCGTCGAAGCATTTCAGTGTGGTTATTAGATTGATGGCACCCCGTTGCCGATAATTTGTATTTCCATATAACATACTTTTTTATTTATGACTTTTCCAAAGTTTTTCTCATGTCCCATTTATCCCAAATCCAATTCTGATGACTTTTTACCGGTTTTCCAGAATGTTCCTAATTTTCTCTGTGTTTTAATAAATTTTACTAGAATTTAAACGACTTTTTCTTACCATTTCTAAACTTTTCCTTACAGTTTCTGACTTTCACAACTTTTGGGGACCGTTTTCTTTCAGAACTCCCTAATTTTGCTGCTTTTCTCGACTTTTTAGATTTACCGGGCATGTTCTCTCTTCAAATTCTTTCCATCTTTTACGAATTTCTCGCCAATTTTCATTATTTGGTCGAGCTTTTCCAGATTTATTCTCGATTTTTCCGATCACGATTTTGAGCTCTTGGAAATATTGAAACCGTTATTGATTCTGCAGAGTTCCGGAATATGAGAATGAGTATTTGAGACAGGGTGAGTAACAAAAGTCATGCCTATTCTCGTAATTCAACTTTTAATTTTTGTTTCTATCAATTATTTTTGCAATTTTCCTGATCTATCACTAACATAATGCCAGGAGGCCCCGTTTCAAAACATGTTTTTTTATCCCATCAAAAAATGATAAAAAATTCAATAAATAAATTCGACCGATTTTGAAAGATTTTTCTTCAGAATATTTTTTTACTGAAACGATCCCAAATTAAAGATTCATAAGCCCATTAGCCTGAGAAGCATTTGTAATTATCGTAAAGAGATTAACGCCTATTGATTAGTCGTATAATTCAACTTCTTCCACATAGGTCGCGATCGCGACAGAAAAAGTCTACTTTGTTCATATTAATTAGTTAGCTCAATGCCCTAAACCTAAATAAGAGTACCATTTTATTTGCTGCGGACAATTCTTCCCATATGTGGCATTTTTTTTTTAAATTATATAATTTTTTTCTATGAAATGTTTACTGAAAAAATTCTGTATTGAAATTTTGTATTGAAATATTTTTTTTATTTTTTACTAAAAAATTTATTTAGTAAAATTTTTTAC
>JANTOP010002497.1:0-18268 GCA_027564815.1 Symmerus nobilis
TACTGGCTTTTAGCAATTTAATGAAATAAAAATTTGTTACTGATTTGTCTGTGTAGCAGTCCCATATTTTAGTAGGTGTGCTCTGTGCCTTCTCCTCATTAGACGACACGCCATGCCACTCTCAAGTACCCTTAATATTTTATCGCGTACCCTTCAGGGTACCCCGCGTACCCCACTTTGAGAAACATTGTACTAGATGATTTATCTTATGCTAGTTAATTAATGGTTTTACCCCTTTTCCATGATTACTATTATTCGACAAATTATATTTCAATCAATCCTTTCGATAATTGCTTTTTTCTATAAATTTTCCATAAAGCTTGATCAGTGGCGTGCGGTCTAAAGCGCGGAAAGCGCAGAGCACACCTGATTATTTTATTTAATAACTTGGTCAATAATCATCAAGCTTAACCAAAGCTTTTAAATAAACTATAATAATATTTTATTCATTATCAAATCTATTTTATCTCTCGATAAATAAATTTAAATGAAATCGGGAACTTTCGCTAAAAAGTTTTATATGCTTTCATGAAATTTTTGAAGAATGTTTTTTGGGGAAAATTTAAAATTTCATGAAAGGACCGAATCTGGATAGAAAATAGATTTTAAAATGTAAAAACGAAGTTCTAAACTTTAAGCTTTCCTTGAGAATTACGGTGATTGAGAAAGTTTTAACGAAAATGTCATATTTTATCTAAAAATAATGAATCAAATAAAAATTCGATTCTAAATCATATAAAATGACATTTTAATTTTAAGCTTTCAATGAACTTTCTAATTTTTTGAAGCTTTTGTTGGGAAAATTTTTAATTTAGTTAAGGGATCGTTTTCTGGATAAAATAGATTTTAACAGGTAAAAAATAAAGTTCGGAAAATAAAGCTTTCTAGGAGCTTTTAAGTTTTTGATGAGCTTTTTAACGAAAAGTTTAGTTTTGATATTTTTGTATATATTCTCAACTAATTTACTAACTTCCTGCGTCATTACAATCTTTGGATGCGAAGAAAATAACCGAGAAATCCGAGGATCAAATGCCGCTATGACCGATATTCCAATTTTTCGTTTGCTTGCCTTTACGAATTTCTGGTATTTCTTAGATAAATTTCAACTTTTCCAAATTGTATTTTTACCTAACTGCCAAAGCAACTTCCTGCGTTTTTACATTAAATTTCCGGTCCAGGAAAATATAAAATTCTGCACACCTTATGGACATGTTGACCGCACGCCACTGATCTTGATATAAATTTGATAGTATTCATAGAATCTAAATTTTTCAGATTTTAATCAAATTTTACTAATTTCACGAATTCGCCGAAATTAAATTTGTATGGATATTTTTAATTCACTGAACCGTTTAAACGAACGAGGAATATTGCCTGTATAGTATACGCCCATCGTTTGAGAATGACAAAATTGCCGTTTCCGGAAAAACTTTTTAAAAATCCAATCAATACAGAAATATCCCACAAACTTTATTTTCCAATCACCTTTTACCCATTCTTATTTTTCGTAACCAAAATGCCCATAAGCGCCATCTTCTCGTACGGTTGCACTTTTTTCAAAATCGCAATTGATACCCCGATTTATTACTCATAACTTCTTCGAACTTATCAAAGTCATCGGATGGTATGCCAGAATTATTGGTAAAAACATCTGCCGAGTGAAAATGAAAGAAAAAAAAAAGGAAATGGCAAAATATCCGCTTCTGCAGAGCCGAAATTTGGCCTAGGCAGCTGCCTAGGGCCTGGCGATTAGGGGGGCCTGCGACGTATCAAAACAGCAAATAAGTATTATATTTAATTGTGCAAGTTTAAGGCGGGAATTCACCAAAAAAAAAAATTAGCAAGCGTGAATAGGAGCGAGCGAGTATATTCTGCATACCTCTGTTAACGCTATATCTTTTAGCGCTGTTTCGTTATTATTTCCGTTTTTTTAATTTAATTTTGAAAATGTATTTTAGCTTTAAAATATTTTTTTTTATGTTTTTATTTTTATTTCGAATGACAAACTCTATATAACACCTTCCCGGCAAGAGGGGGATACGAGTATAATTCTCGTCAGAACTAAAATAAATTCTATTATATTCTATTACTCTTTTTTAGAAGAATTTCAAAATTTATTTAACACGCTTCTGGTACTTGTGAACCTTATGAACCCACTGAGGGCAGATGTAACTTACGTATAACTCGCAATAATTACTTGCTTGGAGTAATTGGATACAAGTACATATGTGAGACACACTACCCACATACAATTGATCTTTTATAACATGTAAGGTATATAAGACGCACTTAAGCACTTTGAGTAATGCATGCGAACCACTTCTTAACTGTAGCTTTCGTGCATCGGACAAACATGTAATAATACCTGTATCTTATAAATTTAAAATCACTCAATTACACAGTAACTTTTCAGGGAAACGGTTATAATCTGTCGAAAAATTTCAATTTCAAATTTCATTTGAAAACGGATTCTAATAGGGGATGACCATGGTCATCTATCACTACTTTACTGCAAGGCGTCCCCTCCCAACTTATGTGTTAAAAATCATTCAAAAAGCGCCTGTACAAATTACAATAAAATTCAACGATTTTTGTTCAAATTTCTAGGGAAATTGTAGGGAATTTTCAAAAATTTTCTAGTCTAATTAAGGAAAATCATTTCTAAGTGATTCGCGAGTATTTTTTTTGAAAAATCATCCGTTTTGAAATATATGATCTTTTAGCGGAAAAGATTGGGCAAAGTTTCGATTTTAAATTTTTTTGATACCCTTTTGGAAATATTAAAAAATTTCCGGAAAATTTTCTTAGGAAAATTACTCCCAATGTAAATGTTTAAATTCTCTTTCAAAATTGAGTTTTAACATTTATTTCAAAAACGGTCAAATTTTCTCATTTATATTCGAAAAAGGGTTTTTTTAATGATGGCAAATTATTTCTAAGCAATTAACGGGGAGATTTCATTAATAAAGTTTTTCCAAAAAAAAATCAACCATATCGTGATTTATTTTATTTTGGCTGAAAAACGAAAATTCGATTTTATTTAACACGGTTCCAAATGACATTATAGCATTAGCAAAAAAGTTAAATTTGAGGAATCTAACTTAAGTTCATAGATAGTGATGACTATGAAATGTTCAATGAGGATCAAATCGCTCATTTATCTGAAATATCGGCAGAATTTGTGAAGGCTACGCCAGAATCGGAGAATCCAATCGAAATGTTTTAATAAAAAATGGCTTTTAAAATATAGAAATAATCCAAAGTGCATTATCAAAATTTAGTTTTGCTAATTTCGTTTCCACATATGCTCAGGGAAGGGGCCCGTAGTCGATGTCTTGCCTAGGGAGCGAAAGTGACATAATACGGCCCTGCTTCCGGGAAAACTTCTTTATATAAATGATTTATTATAAATCGCATTAAATTAACTTAAATATTAAGTACTAATTTTCTATTAATTCTATGCTATTAATTCTTCTTCTGATTTTTGAAAAAAAAAAAAGAAATACTATTTTCATCTACAAATCTTATTTGGAATAAATTTGGCAGATATTATTAATTAATTATATAAACGATATTTGAATAGATTGATTAGATTCAATAGATCATTTTATACTTTTAAATGAATGCCCAAATTTATATTAAAAAATAAAAGAATTTCTTAAATAATCATATAAATTTTCCTTTGAAATTTATTAACTTTAATATAAATTTACATTAAATTGTTATTTTATTTGTTTACAATAAAATTGATAAAAATATACAGTTGATTTAATTTCTATTACTTTCCTTTTTCAAACATATATGTGTTCAATTAATTATTTCATACACTTTTTACTTATTACAAAACTATTAACACTTTTTTCCTTTACTTATATAATTTTATACAATATTATGTAAATTCATTTAATAATATGTTGTTAGATAAATGTCTAATATTTAAACTGATTGATTTTTTAATCAGTATCGTATATACAATGATCTAATTGAAATATAATGCCTAGTTTATATAAAAGACTTATTTTGTTCTTTGAATTTGCGAATAAATTGTTATTAAACATCCGTTTATTATTTTTTTTAATGGGTAACTTAATTTTTTAATATTAAAATAATCCTAATTGAATATATATTGACATTTATAAATTATATGACTTTATTTCAAACGTTTATTAATTATATTTAATCTACATTTAAAAAAAAACGTTCTATTACTAAATTATTACTTTTTATCATTCAACGCATTGAAAAAAAAAATGTTTTGTTCTTATAAATAAAATTGCAACTAAATATCAAGAATTTGTTTAACTTTTTATTTTGAACGTAATTTCAAAAATGTCTGCTCAAAATTAATTTTCCTGTCTCACGCATCATTTATTTTCCTGCCATAGTCGTCCTACTTATGTTTTTCTTTTCTTATTTTGTCAATTAATTATTATGATTTCCGGTAAGGGGAATGTCAATAAACTTGATTAAAAATCTTTGTTGATTTTGTCATTAAATAAATATTTGTCTTTTTCATCCCTATTTAATCGTGATGAATTTAATTCATCCACTTGCGACAATTTGGAGCCCCACACATGCATGATATTTTATGCGAATCATCTTCAATGTCAAATTTATAGTCGTACGATAGCTAAGTGAAATAGCAAAATATTTTTATTAATTATTTGATTAACATTATACACAAATGTATTACCTCTTCTCCACGATTTATTCTTCGCTTAGCAAATATGATAATTCGTTGCTCTCGGTCGACTTCTACAATTTCGGTTACACAGTTCGGATTACATGAATGATTAATATATCGTGCCAAACCACCAGATAGTGTAGCGTCAACGACCCGTTCCTCGTCCAATCGAAACATGTATATTCCCCTATTTCTAGCTTCGTATTGCTTTTCACGTAATTCCGACAATTCGGAACGGATCACTTCCCCAATATACTCGATGACCATTGTATGCTTTTCTAAATCTCTTGCCGCATACAAACCCAAACCTTGAATTTTTGATCTAAAAATTTGACCACAAATATTAGAGTTAAGCGGTGTAAAAATCGATTTAAAATTATTACCTAGCCAAAAACACATTATTTCGCCATTCCTGTTTCATCTTCTTATACTGTGAACTCTTTGAATGAACAAATTGTTTACTATACGGACAGGCAACTTCTCCAGCCACAGTTGTTGATGCGACGAATGCTGGTCGCTGACTGGCCGAACCGGAACGTTGGGTATGTGGTTTCTTATAGCATAAATGTTGTTGCGGTTTCGGTTCAGTACGGGCGGCCCCTGATGGATTAATAGCCAATGGTAATTCTAAGAGTGGATTTCGTCCGTATTTAAATCGATAATCGGTCAGCGTTTCTATTCCCGGTAAACTTTCCAAAATCCGAACAACAGCCGGTTCGGTTAGCCCAAACAAATCTTCACCGACTACGTACTTCGGAAATAGTTGAATAAGTTGATTGTCTTTACGTAGTTGAGCTAATTGTTCTAATATTCGTTGCCAAATAGCTTTTGGGGTTGAGTCCCGTAATTCAATGTCTTCTTCATTGGGTTCCTGTACCAATACACGGAATTCCGGTCGACCACAAACATCAGCAATCGAACAAACATATCGGCAACGTTTGTTCGGACGACGCATTGACCAATAAAAACGAATCTATAAAGAAATAAGGCATTTTCGTAATAAAAGAAAATATCCACTACCGTTATTAAATTCACTTACAATTTTATAACCAATCGGATAGATGTAATTTGGGGTATGAAAACTTTGCAGTTGATGCGGTAGTAATTGCCCAACGTTCAAAAATATCAAACTCCCCACTCGCAGCAAATTACTTAATTCCGAATGATGCATTACCGAAGCGACCTGTCTACTTTCGTCCCGTTCCACATAAACTCGCCGCTGTACACTTAACGTTGTCAGTTCATTCTCCTTATCCGTTTTCGACACATGAGCCGCACAATGAGTTGTCTTATTCTTATAGAATACGCAATTATCTTTGATCGCGCAATGTAAGTGATAAATGCTACTACATCGATTTTTGAAACATTTAATTGTTGCTCCGAAGCGATTACAAGAAGCACAGGCTTGCGTTAAACTTGCCTGTACCGCACTTTCTAGATTCATCAACGCACCGTTAACCGTTTCGTAAACACCGTCGGACCATAGAGCACAGTTCAAATGAACCCATTGATCTACATCGAAATTTAAAAGTCTCGATGGACCGTCTGCTACAGCATCACCAATGCAATGACAGAAAATACAAAATCTTGTGTCATCAGGCATTTTCGGTAGCGGTGTAACCATGATATTCATTCGGAATAACATTTCCGTTATATCACGTTCGGTCATTTTTTTATATTTGATGGGAGACCGGAAGCAGTTCGGTGAATAGGCTTTGTACCGAACTCCTTTATGTTTGCTACCACCCGATCCATCACCCGATTGTGATTTACTGTCATCTAGATCATCGCTAGTTTTCATTTCCGTTTTAATATCCAAATCTTTTATATAAATTCCAACCTCTTTGAAATCGGCCTCATTAAAATCAATGTCCATTTTCAGATCTTCCTCATCGTCCTCATTCAATCCACTATCAGTCGCATTGGTCAATAGTACATTTATATCGTCCTTACAGTCATCACCGTCCATAACAAGCGCATGATCATCTTGCGGATACAGTCTATTTTTTATCGTAACAATTGATTTATCTTCGAGTATACTAGTCGGTCGCCATTGAAATTGCTTGAAACAAGTTTTACTACAGAAATGTAAATCATCCGAATCGTTTAACAATTCGGAACGATCATTGTTCAAATCCAGCAACGGAAATTCGGACGCTTTAGCCCGAATTATCGTATTTAAAATAACAACATCACAGTGCCGACAAAATTTCGCCGTACCATTTAAAATTGTTTGTATGTCGATTGGTGCGCCTTCCTTACCATCCCGACCTTTCGTACGATACAATCCCAATTTCTGACTAGGCGGCGTTGTAGTACGTTCAACAATTTGATACGTTGTTGGTGGCGGGATATGTAGAATATTTGCCAAATCTCTCAGTACACCGAGTATATCCTCGGCCGCCTGAGATGTTAATGTCAGCGTTACGGTAACGTTACTTTTATCCTTTAACGGGGTCGGGGGCCCGAAACGGGACTTAATGCCCAACATATCTTTAAGGCCTTCATTTTCTTTATTGAAACTCACATCGTTACCGAGCTTCTCGTGGGCCGTTAATGTGATACCCGCTTTTAATCGGATTGGTATTGGCGCTACAATCGGAATGTGTGGAGACATTCGATGGTGAATGATCTGGTCGTCACCATCATCCGATTCTTCCTTGATCAAACGAAGGCCTAAAAGAATAAAATAATAGTGGAAACTATTAGATTGACTGTTGGCCTAGAAATTACTCGGGATAATGTTCAGAAATTAAATAACATATTCCCGGCAATGTTTGGTAAGTGCCATGAGTACCGGAGAATTTTTTGAGGAACTTGCGTACATCAGAAAGATTTTGTAAAGTTCAAAGCTCAGGGAAATATCACGAATATTTTGAATTTATGGGGAAATAACTGGCTGAAATTTGTAAGAAATACAATATTTAGGGAATTTCTAATCTTCTATTTATGGCAATAAAGGCAAATTACACAAGATGGAAGAGAAATCGCGAGGAACAGAAAATGTCTTCCTATATGGCAAGTAAATCAGGAGCTTATTTAAGTCAAGAATAAAATTTATTTGCTCCGTTGTCCTTTCAAAATTAAGGCAAGAAAAATTAGGTTTTTAGAAATTATGCCAAGCGACTCAAAAAGAATATTTTGTGAATAAAAGTGGCCGTAGGGCCAGCATAATGTGGCTAACTTTCGTAATTCTCAATCAATTTCAGAGCAATGCAATCACATCGAAATAACAAAGCGTCCAGAAATTAAAATTTGTTAGACATACGTCTTAAGTGGATGCAAAATCTAAAGAAAATGAATCGTTACATCGAAGCTACATATTCAAATAAATCGCAAAATACATATTACGCTGTTGCAAAAGTAGCGTCGTAATATTTATAGATTGCGCCGGTCCGTGCTAGTACTAATGTAACAATTATATGATTAACCCTAGGTTGGACAACGAAAATATCTACGATCTTGCATGATGGGGGTATTTTTTTACCCTAAGCAGAAATTACAATTGTAAATTAATTGAAATTAATTTATTCGTAATGTTATATTTGAAGATGTCACAAAATATTGTGAAAATAAAATTAAGCTTAAATAAGTAACAGCAATTTGAAAAAGGCATTAGGGGCATTAACGGGACAAAAGGGAATTCATTTACCCCGGTAATGCATCCTAGGTTTAATTAAACGCAATTGACAATTTATCGAGATCTTAATCGAAATCGATATCGATATTCATTAAAAATGACGGTGCTGAAATTAAAATTAAAAGTTCTGAAATGTTTATTTTACTCCAAAATTCGTCAGATTATTGAGAATTTCTTTAAAATATCTTCTGATTATAGATAAGATATCTTAGTTCTTAGTTTCCAAAATTCTTTATATTTAAGAAATTTTTTAGACATTGATAACACTAAGGAACATGTAGAGGTAGACCTTAATAATAACCATAATCCATATTCATAAATATCTAATTAAAATCCCACACGATAATAATATCATCGTGGTTGAGTGACAAAGAATTGAGGCACTCATCAGACATCTCGTGGCTAACTCAATATTTATTTGTTGTGGCGTAAGACAACATATCATTTCTATAAAGTGGAATGGACACCGTCACTCTTTGTTACACGGGGGCGGCAGGGTACTTGGAGTCACTGACGTAGATAGCTTGACTAAGTAATCAGTTTCATAAGATGTTTTTATTTTATTCTCGTATATATTTCGTAATCATATGGGGAAGGGGGGGGGGGGGGGGCTAGATTGAGCCCCTTATCCCCCTCCCTCCTTCCTATCTACGCCAATTCTTGCAGTACTGCCCCCGACACTCCAAGGCTGTCGATCTTACTAGGCACGTTGCCAAGTGCATCGTCGAACACGACGCAAGCGAATTTTGTTAAGCCGGAGAAAAGACAGTTTAAATTTGGCATGTAGTTAAATGCAGGTACAGGAGATATATTATTGGGTGTACAATTGTATTTCCGGCGTTTTACCTAGAGCCCCCAAACACGCACAAACTTTACTTGACAAACTTGGCTTGTGACAAGTTGGATGGTGTGTGGGTGAAGTTTGTGAGTTGGATGGCTTGATGTGAAGCTTGACGAATTTCTGATTTTGTCAGAAAAGTAATTTGTCAACTTATGGCTTGACAAATATGTTTGACCGTCTGTGGCCTCGTCAAGCCATCAAACCACCAAGCAACTTTGTCAAGTAAGTTTGTACGTGTATGGGGACTCTTAGATGTAGATGGTAACCATGCTTCCATTTCATTCAATCGGGCAATGCATGTTTTTTTTAAGGTTAGATGTCAAGCTTCAATTTTTACTAGTGACAATTTTTCAAAACGTAAACAACAATTTTATTGAACTCATTGAAAATGTCGAATTTTGTGCCAAATTAGCAGTTTTACTTCATTATTTCTTGTTGAAGAAAAAGGCAGCGCAAATAAATTGTTAGCTCGTGGAAGTGTACGGCGAGCATGCTTCATCAAATACAACATGAAACACAATGAAATACAATGAAACAGTGGTTTCAACAATTCAGAGCTGGTGATTTCGACGTAAGAGACAAACAACGTTAAGACGGAACAAAAAAAAATTTTAATACGCATATGAGCTGTTGAAACAGGATGCAACCATTACTAAAGAGAAGTTTATCGACGGCAATTTGATACGTTTTAAGCAAGCTCTGGGTGATAAACGGTTAGAATGGGATAATCGCCATGAAAAGAATATCTTGCACATGACAATGTAATGCCATATGTTGTTAATCCCATCAAGAACTACTTGCACGGTAAGAACTGGAAAATTCTACCCCACCCGTTGTATTCACCAGACATTGCTCCATCAGATTACCAGTTGTTCCGTTTCATTCAGTCAGCCTTGGCAGAGCAGCACTTCCGTTCTTATGAAGATATAAAAAAAATGGATAGATAACTGGATCGCCTCGAAGCAACCGGAGTTCTTCCGGTTTCCGCTTCTTCGGGGCTCTTCGAGGAACCCGCTTGTTGCCTGATTGGCAAAGGTTGTAGCTTCCGATGGAGCTAGCTTTCAATTTTTATACAAACCAATGTCTTTTATTTCACTAAAAAAGCCGGAAATACATTTGTGCACCCAATATATGCCCTGTCATGCGGAATGAGTAGCGTGTACTAAATTGTCGATAATGCGCAACTAAATAATTCAAAAAATTAATAAGAAACTTCTCGAAATACCTACAACTCAACCTACAGATTTTTAAACAAGAATTAGACCATTATCAGACATTTTCTTCTATAGGGTCTATATAACATAGAATAACTAGATGTCAGCACTTATGTATGCTTTGTAGCAAATCATTGACATACATGTCATTTTGAAGCTCTCTTCATAAGCTGTTAAAATCAGTCAACAGTGTTTGATTTGCTTGTACGCATAATATTTTTTTCAATTGCAATGCGATTGCAATTTTGAAAATGGGCGAAAAAACAGTTGCGGGAAGCTTTACTGAACCACTCTTTCGCAAATAAAATTACAGCCGAAAGTCATCGTTTACTTGTGAAATTGTATGGGGAACATGCTCTTGCGAAAACACAGTGTTTCGATTGTCAACGCTTTAAGAGTGGCGATTTTGACATTAAAACCAAAGAGCGGCCTGGACAGCCGAAAAAGTTTGAAGATGAAGAATTGGAAGCATTACTCGATCTAGACTCGTGTCAAACACAACAAGAGCTTGTTGAATCATTGGGCGTGACTAAAGTAGCTATTTCCAAGCGTCTACAAGCTTTGGGTCAAAAGCAAGGAAATTGGGTGCCATACGAGTTGAAGCCGAGAGACGTGGAAAGGCGATTTTGCAAGTCTGAAATGCTGCTCAAGCGTCATAAAAAGAAGTCGTTTTTTCATCGAATTGTTACTGGCGACGAAAAATGGATTCATTACGACAACCCGAAGCGCAACAAATCGTATGTGAAGCCCGGCCAACCAGCCAAATCGACACCGAAGAAGAATATTCACGTTGCCAAGATAATGCTCTGTATTTGGTGGAACCAGAAGGGAGTTGTGTATTATGAGCTTCTAAAACCGGGTGAAATCATTACTGGAGAGCTGTACCGACAACAACTGATTCGTTTAAAGAGAGCATTGAAGGAACATCGGCCAGAATGAGAGACCACAGACACGACACAGACTAAAATCTAACAACCTTTAAGTATGAATACAAGTAACAACAGTATGAATACGATATCGCTGCTTTATCGTGCCAATAAGACGGCGTGGATGGCACAATTTAATTAATTAAATATTTTGGTGAAAAAAAAATTGATTTTAAATTTGTATTACTTCTTAACAATGCTGCAGACAACTTTCCATGATGAGGAGATTCTCACCCAAAAAAAAGTGGACTACAGCCGACGGATCAAGCGGGTATATTGCTCACTTCAAAGTGCATTAATATATGAATCACTTTTATCCAAGTAATTCCGACTGACCAAAATCAGACGTTGAAAGATTTTTGGGAAAATTATTAACTTGATTTTCGATATAGATTTTAACAATAATTATATTTCATAATTTAAGAACTAGGTGACGACAAAAACCGAGTCAAAAAGCACAATTGTCTAAAATAGATGAGATAGTTTAGGTTGGGGTAAACGCTACGTTTTTAGAACAGAATGTTAATACCTTTAATATGGTAAAACCAATGGAAAAAATTTGTTAAAATTCCACCAAATTGTGCCCTGTTTGTTCGACTCACATTTTCCAACAGCACACTTGCTCAACAATATTCATGTTCTACATTTTTTCATTAACCAATGAAATTCAGTTTTTGAGTATGAGCACTCTTGAGTCTCTCTTTTACCAATGAACTGGTATTTGGGGATAAAATGACTGTAATTATATTAGCAAGAAATATTAAAACTTTCTGAACATCCGTTTTCAGTTAGACACTAGTATTCCACCATACAAGGGTTTGCCTCGTAAGTTGTCTTCCATCAGTATATCTAATCCCTTGCCCTTTATTAAAAACAGTGCATTACCTGGAAAATGTCTGGGCGGC
The DNA here is from genome assembly GCA_027564815.1 of Symmerus nobilis. Lineage (NCBI taxonomy): Eukaryota > Metazoa > Arthropoda > Insecta > Diptera > Mycetophilidae > Symmerus > Symmerus nobilis. The sequence continues at coordinate 12,211 of JANTOP010002497.1, forward strand.
TCCCAACCAATAAAACATTCTGGACTCGATGAACTAATAATCGTATCAGGCGTATCAATTTCCCGATCCTTACTCAAAAAATCGTACTTATATTTTTGAGTATCGTCCGTATCAAATCGAATCGGTGAAAATTCCTGATCATAAAATCCGTAATGAGTCGATGAGATTGTTTGATCAGCGATTCGTAATTGATCTCCAAACGGTTCCGTATCATAAAAATCGGATCCATTCGAAAGAACCGCTTCACCGAATTCCCCCTTCAAGTCACCCCTCGTAAAACTGTATTCCTTCTCGCTACCAAACTTCGATAGATCACCCGATCCGTAAACGGGACAAATGCCATAATTTCGACTCAATGTCGGCTCCAATATTTGCATTTGTGGCAATAAACGTAATTGAACCATTAAATTATCGATGAACGTATCATAATCTTCATCAATTTTCGTCATTTTCTTCGCCTTTTTCTTTGCACTCGGTCCACTCGTCCCGCTAACAGTACCGGCACCAACACCCAACTCCTTACTCATTGTCTGTTGTTGGCGACGATTCTTTTGATATTCTCGACGTTTCTTACGCTTCAATTCTAATGCTGTCTCACGAGCAACTTTCTTTAATGCTTCCTCCGTTGACAACGAACTATCGGTATACTCCTCCTTTATAACCATTTCTGTTTTAATGGTTGCACTCTGATCGGAAGCTGCCGATTGTTGTGAATTGTCGTCCATAAATTCACGTTTAATTTCACCGGATAGTGGTCCGGGCGGTATTTGTGTTATACCACCAGCAACTTGATGGATTTGTGGACTCGATTTCGGTAATGGGGTTGACACAATTGCCGATTGGCCAGAGGGAATAACTGGTGTAGACGTATCTATGGGTTTCGGGGTTACAGTTATTGGTGACTGCATCGATGTGGGAACGAACAGTTGAGGTTGTGGTGTTAAATTTTGATTAGATTCTGATTTAGGAGTCGGAGATTGTTCTAATTGCTTATAAATAACTGGACTAGACGTCATGGACGATGAAGATGATGTTAGAGATGTTTGAATAATTGACGATATTGCCGATACACTACTAGACGATGATAAACTAGTCGACATGGATTCTTCTTTCCTTGCGAACGAAGCCATCCAAGTTTTTTTAGTGTCAGACATCGACGTAACGGAGCTCGTTGCTAGTGGAGACGTCGAAATAGGAGTTGGTGATGGTTGTGGCGGTGGAGTTGCCGGTAGTGCAACCGGTTTCGACACAAATGATGTTTCCCGTGATAAAATTTGACGTTGAGCCTTTACTTGTTCAGCCACTGTTGAAATCGGTTGGCTATTCGTGAAAATCTGTGTTGTTGAACGCATGGTTGTAGCTGGTGATGGTGGGATTACGGGACGAGCTAATTGTGCTTCTAATGAACTAACGACACCTAAACTGGGAGCACGTAAGCTTGTAACGGAACGAGACACAATAGTGGTTTGTGTAGGCGCTGGCGTTGCATTACTGTTAGTGTTTTGTAATAGTTGCTTCAACAAGACATTTTGTGTGTCATCAGTTTTTATAGAATTGCTACTAGCAGCAGAAGATTGTCCCATTTGTGCCATCAGTGAATATTTAACAATATGAGCGTTATCTCCTTCCGGTTTTGTTGTTGTCGAAACGGAATTAACCGTTGAATCGTCTTTGGAACTACTCGACTCGACGCTATGTCTTTTGTGGAGACTAAGCGATGATTCTCGATGCGGTGGTTCATCAATTGATTTAGATCGCCTAAATGTACTGTTTGACATGTTCAGCGACTGTAAATATCCACTAGTACCCTTTATTGGTGGTTGGCTAAGCGTAGCTCCCAAGATACTTCCACTTAATGGTCGACTATTTAAGCTCGATTGAATTATATTAGCAATAGCAGCCGTTGAACTTGAAGACGTTATTGAAATGGTTGCTGAACTAGCTGCACTAGTTGTAGATTGAATAGCTAATGAAGATATAACGCCTGGTCGTGATGTCATCACCAAAGCTGGAGGAGTTTGCTGTTGCCCCGAACTGGATGATGTGAATTGTAAATCGCTGTATGACACAACTCTTGTTTGTTGTGGAGCTGATAATGTGTTACTTAGAATGCTAACAACATTCGGTTTGTTCGGATCTTTTGTCTCATCACCGTTTCCCTGTCCGTGACTTTGCTGCAACACGTCCGATTGTAGTTTGGCTAAATTATGAAATTGACCTTGCGTAATGATCACAGAAGAACTGGGCTGTGCGGGATTTGTGACAATTAATTGTGATGGGACGGACGTCTTGGTTTTTGGTGATCCATGATGTGGTGATGACAAAGAAAGTTGTTTAACAACTAAAATATTTCCAGGTGTACCAGCTGCCATTTGTATTTTGTTTACGGTTTGATTTTGAGACGATGTGGCCGTTACAATTACCGGACCACTATCCGTCTTTGAAGTAACTGAATTGTCAGCAGACACAACAGTTTTCGTCAGCATTCCGGTTCCCATATCTTGACTCTTATTTACGTTTCCATCGTTTTTCATTTCGGGAATCATTCGCTGTTGTGATTGAATGATTGTCGTGTTTGTCGATTGATTGATGGATGACATAATCGATCTTAATTGCTGTGATGCATTCGCCATATTCGATTGAATTTCATTGGGTTGCGATAGTGGAGACAACTGTGGCATATTCGATGAAATCAATCGATTTTGTGGACTCTTTGATGATTCCCGTGATTTTGTGATCACATGAACGGGTATTACACTCTTCGGCGTTAATGTGTTTCTCTCCTTAATCGAATCATGGGAATCTTGTGATTTTTCGCTCAAATTTGTTAGCAAGCTGTCCGAACGAGATGCGGGTGATGATCGTTTCCATTCCTCCGTTAGCATATCTTCAATTTCAATTGGTTTCTCTAAATTACTGTTTGATGATTGGCATGGTGATGGTAAACGAGTTTCGGCTTTCAGCGTATCGGTAACATCTCGTGGAATTGATTTATCGGAGAGGCGGATTGTTGGTGAACATCGATCAGTTGTTGGTGACATTGGCATGTCATCATCTTGTTCGATTGAACTATCCGGTGATATGGATTCGTCTTCGAATATTTTTGTTGGTAGGGATGCATCTTGGGTAAACTAAAAATATTGAAAATATTAAATTAATTAGATTTGTGGCAACACTAGACTCAAGCATTTCACCAAATAAAAATAAGCAATCGCCGAATCGACAGTCGACAGTCTCACACAAGAAGTTGACGAACTTTTTAGTACTGAGCGAAGTCAATTCAACAGGAATTGGCAAAACCGCTAATGGTCTAATTCAAGAAGTCGCACGCACGCACGCGTTTCCCTGGAAGGATAAACTTCCAAAAAAAATAAAAAGACGGCAGAACAAAGCACCACCACACAAAACACACAAAATTTGGCACTGCCGCTACTAAATGCTTGTAACCGTGCCAAATGAAAAGTAGGAACGTGGAAAACTAGTTGGCTCGTCATCAGAGGCGACTGATGACAAAAGCCATAACTGGTGTCGCCTATTTATAAATGATCGAACATCAAATATGACATTTCTAATTGACACGGGAGCCGAGGTATCGGTAATCTCGCGATCAGCCAATACAAAACACCTGACACCAACTAGTGTGAAACTGTGTGCTGCCAACGATTCGAGAATCGAAACGTATGGTAAGCCATTATTAATTATGGATCATGATTTGCGCCGAAAATACAATTGGCCATTTATAATAGCCAAAGTGTCAAAAGCAATTCTAGGCGCTGACTTTCTAAACTACGTCCGATTGGTCGACGTCCGAAACATCGATGCGAAGACGACACTAACGACAGCAATTAGTACAACAAAAGGTCCATACACTCGTCTATCTACGATATCCAGGGACGACCTCGGCGACTCAGTATATCGATTATAGAGTAAATTTAAAGAGATGGCTCACCCACTGGAAATTTCTAACGAACCTGTCAAACACGACGTGGTGCACCACATACAGACTAACGGACCACCTATATTCTCCAAACCTAGGCGAGTTTCTCCAGAAAAGCTAGCAATCGCTAAACGCGAATTCGAGTTAATGGTAGAGTAAGGCATTTGCCGACCATCTAAAAGCTCGTATGCAAGCCCTTTACACCTGGTGATAAAAAAACCGAGACTGGAGACCGTGTGGAGATTATAAACGTTTGAATGCTATTAACAGCCCTGACCGGTGCCCAATACCGCATACACAAGACTTTTCATTCGCATTAACTGGCTGTGCAATATTTTCCACGATCGATCTGATACGAGCGTATCTCCAGATCTCGATCCTCGATCTGTGAGGAAGATATAGAGAAGACAGCAATACCGAGAGCCATTTGGATTGTTCGAGTTTTCTCGAATGACGTTCGATCTCAGGAACGCGGATCAAACCTTTCAGCGGTTCATGCATTCAGTCCTCCGAGGCCTCGATTTCCGCTACGTTTACATTGATGATTTATTGGTAGCATCCAAAATGCGAGATGAACATTTCAATCATCACGGTATCGTTGTAAACGTAGACAAAAGTCATTTTGCGATGAACGAAGTCGAATTTTTAGGTAACTTGGTAAACGACAAATGCATAATACCATTACAAAAGAATGTCAAAACAATCTTAGAGTTCCAAACTCCCAAGAAAATAGAAGAGTTAAGACGTTTTCTCGGCATGATAAATTTTTACAGACGATTCTTGCCATCAGCGGCAAAAGTCCAGATTCCCTTGCATGAGTACCACAAGAAAAAAAAAAACGCGACAAAACAGAAAAATTGAATTCATTACAACTTCAAGTTTAATAAATTATGGGAAGCACACGATTTATCGCGACGTTTATTGTTACCAAAGCTATCAGACCATACATTCCAAACAGTTCCAGCTGCTCACATTTCGTATGGCTTTCCATGCAAAAAGACGTGTATTGACTGCCAACGAGGGAAAACAAGTAGACACGTCAAAAGTGCAGTAGGCACCTTCCAAGCGCCTAGTGAGAGGTTCTCGCATATACACGTCGATCTCGTAGGACCACTACCACCTTCATATGATTTCAGCTACCTACTCACGTATCGACCGCTACTCTCGCTGGCCCGAAGCTATTCCTATCACGGATAGCAAAGCAGAAACCATTGCACTCACGTTACTTTCGAACTGGGTAGCCAGATTCGGTGAACCTGAAACAATTACTTCAGATCAAGTACGCCAATTCGCCTAGCCTATTTACTCAACTCTCGAAGTATCTCGGTATCGCGAAAATCCGGACAACGCCGTAACACCCAAGCGTGAACGGGATGGTGGAACGTTTCCATAGAACGCTAAAGGTGGTAATTAAGTTCCACCCTAATCAACAATGGACACGAACCCTACCGATAATCTTAACATAGGGCTGCGGACCACGTTCAAAGCGGACATAAAGGCAACCGTGTTGGATATAGTTTACGGAACGACGATACGGTTGCCAGGGGATTTCCTTGTAAGTGATGGGAAATTCGTTCCTAAAGAAGAATTTGTAGTAGCACTCAAGGAGCAATTCGCTCTTCTACGCCCTACGCCCGCGGCAAATCATGCGAATCGCGATGTATTCGTATTCAAAGAGCTAAAAGATTGTGATTACGTTGGCCATATGGTCCATTGTGATTAATGCGTACACGGTTACAATCGTAATCTATTACCACAAAAGAAAAGATTACTGGTCGGCAAACCAACCAGAATTTTTTGCAATGCTCAGAATGTGTAATGGGTCCACCTTCCCTACGTCCTCAAGTTCACTGCAGAACCTATATCCTTATGGTTGAGAGCCGTTGTTCTTGGAGTGCTGGACATTCCCAGAGGAGGTGTTCCCTCCCTGCAGCTCCGGCAGAAATCATTTGTCGGAACCCCGTATCTGTTAGCTATGATACCACTGATACAGTGACTGGTAATGATGCCGATCAATATTCTGATCGACGATCTGTTTAGCCTTAGGATAGAGGAAGTGCGTTTTATGTTCAGTTCAGGCCAAAGCTGCCTAGAGATAACGCAACTGTCCATAGTTTTCCA
>JANTOP010002508.1:0-18268 GCA_027564815.1 Symmerus nobilis
TGGAGAATACGATGGTGTTCATAACTCAATTTCGTCTTAAGTCGACTTAAGCGGTTAATGCTTGGAGCCACAGATATCTTTCTCAATCCATTGCAAGCTCAAAGAAAGCTTTAAGTTTCGTACTTAATTTTACGTCTTAAAATATATTTTCTATCCAGATATCGGTTCTTTCACGACATTTCACGAATTTTCCTCCAATAAAAATGCTTCAAAAAACTTGAAAGCTCATTGAAAGCTCATATATTTATCTAAAATTCTGGCAGATAGATGAATTTTTCAAGAAAGGGCAAACAAGTACTATGGATCTCTTCATGATAATAAGCATTCAATTCAATTCAAAAAAGCTCTCGTAGAAATTTGAATTTTCCACGGAGCTTTTTAACAAAAGTTTCGAATTTCATTTAAGGTTTTTTATTAGGAGATAAAATCTATTTAATGATGAATACAATTATAACATATACTAATTATGAGCTTTGGATAAGCTTTTAGAAGTTCCTTACAGCTCGTTTCAGACAATTTTAAATGTCACAGACTGCACCTCTCCTTCCCCCTCATAATTCAATCTAAAATTGATAATAAAATAAATAAAATAATTCAAAATTATTAAATAAATAATTTGAGTTCGCAATTTGTTGATATTTCAGGTGTGCTCTGCACCTTCTGCGCATTAAACTTCACGTCACTGGTCCATGCACACTTCTTCGTAACGCGACTTCGTCGCGCAAACACCTTCTTTTAGAACGGTTTTCTGGTTTTTGTGTTCCCACCACTGGTTGGTTCCCAGTATTGATTTTTGGCCGATCCTTCGTGACATTCCAAATAACATTGTAATACATAACTTTGACGTCAAACCTCATTTAATATTTCTTTCAGGCAAATTCTGGTTTTTTACCATGAGGGCCATCTATTAGCTGTCTCCTTTTCTAGATCCAGGTTGACCAAACGAACAACTTTCCCATACACCATTTTCACCTCAAACCCCATCTTGAACCATTTTTGTACAGGCGGTGATTTTTTTCAATATTATTTGTAGACCTATCTTGATGTAAGGAGCAACTTTCCCATTCATCCATCATTCAATCATTCATTTATCAAAAAAACTTTTTTTTTCATTTGTGTCGACCAAAAAACACGCCTAACTTTTTTGGAATGGGTTCAAAATTGGCAAAAATCAAAATAGCGGTTATTTGTAGGAAGGTCTGACTAAAACTCCGTAATAACAAAATTTTTGGATCGGACGCCTCCTTCCGGTCGAAAAATTAGATTTTCCAGGAATCGTGTTTTTCGACCATCAGCGCAACGCCGAGGTTTTGCAGAGATTTTTGGTACTACCACTCGATGCCCCAAATAATTGCCTAAAACTTCATAAAAGAGGTAAATATCGCCATAAATTTATCCTGATTTAATAATGGCAATTATGTGAAATTCTCATAAATTCACTTTGCTCCGCCACCCCCCAGATTCTGTTGTTGTAGCGCTTTTTTTTCTAAACCCCACTTATAGCCCCATCCTTTACATTAAACTTTGGAACTTTATACCTCTCTACCTCTTCCCCTTACAGAGTTATAGCGATTCCCCTTGAGTTCTAGAAATCCATATAGTCCGTTTCCGGTAAAACTTGGTATGCACCCATATCTGGAAATAGGCTAGTTGCGCTATAACCTCAAATAGAATTTAAATCTATTGTTTTTGGAATAGTTATTCTTTGTTCAGTGAGAGAAAATAATCTTCTTAGGTTCAGCCACTAGCACAAATATTGTGAATTTACCGGAATGGACCGGTAATTTATTTATGTTTCGGGGCGGAGGGATTCGATTTTTGAAGATCTTTTAGCCAATTTTTCGTTTGTAAAAGCACCGTAAATAAGAGTAGTTACCATTATAAATCAGTACCACCCTAACAACTCTTACTTCCTGATGTTGAACAATCAACTAGTAGTTTCTCTTTTATGCGAAGCGGTCATTGTAAATGTAACCCATTCTATTAACTAAACATAACAAAAGTTAAACCATCAATTTTAAAGTCCGCAATACTCCGGGCAATACGGGATAATACCTAACTACCTTGTCCATCCCAAACACCAACGATATCCATATCTAAAAATAATAGATTAAATTTAGTTGGTAATATGCGATTTGCATTTCGAAAGTTTCCTTCATGTAAGCTTTCTCTGACACGACAATGTTACTAAATAAAAACCACAAGAGAAGCGATAGGTTTCTGACCGTAAATGGAAAATAGGAAAATACCAACTTTCAAAAAAGTGTATGTGGTTTAGCATGAACAGATTAAACTCCAGGGAAAGGAGTATCGATGGTAGGATATTTCTTTTCGATTACCTGATGGTAATAACAATTCTTTATCTATATCTAAATATCCGGTACAGACCGGATTGGATTGCCTAATAACAAAATGTATATATGGCGCCGGGTATCGATATTTTACTCAATTCATATACATATATATATATACGAGCGATACACTCAGACTCTAGTTTACAATCCGTTTTTTTTTTCATCTATAACCGTATGGGATGGAGATGATTTGGTTGTTAGGATTTTTGGGGGCGAAATATCACACCAATCAGTGTGTAGAAGTTTTATAAATGTAAATTAGAAAATGTGAAATGGATTAACATGAGATCTAGGAGTTTAGAGTATGAGAATTATACTGGTATCGAATGAATTTTTATGTTATATACAGATTCAGACCCAAACTTTAGTTACACATGTGAAATACATAATAATCTACTATATGGTCAGAGATGAAATAAGGGTATAGATGGTTATTTCTATGGTAATATTTATCCATATGGATCCTGCGATGTATGTTGGTTATGGTATGCGGTTATGGATTATTGGTCTATAAAGGGTTGTAGAGGGATTCGAAACCGACCAATATGGAAAGGTAAATTGTGGGTTATAATGGGTCTGGTGCATGCATATATGTAAATAGATGCTAGATAAACCAAAAATACCCGTAGCCCATATATTTAAATATTATACTCAGTTCAGTTATGTTCACATGTGTATCTTTCATTTATTGTGTGATTTTTCAGGGGTTCTCATATCGACTGGGAATGGGTCGACAAACAACCCGTTCAATGTTCAGTCAAAACCAATAAAACCCAACTCTAGGTTCCATGTGTTTTATATGTAAAACTATAGTCTGGATATTGTGTAACAGAATCAATGTGGTTTGATGATTCTAGTGGATTGGTTATGTTCTTTTGTTACATCCATATTGACTAGATATAACCTAGGGCGGGGTATTATATTTTAAAGGTTTTTGCGGAAAACGGGAAACTGATAAAATGTGAGTTTATGGGTAAGCTTTTCAAAGTTATGCGGTATTTAAATGGTAGATATTTGAACATGATTCTATATCCCACTATTTACATTAAATTTAGGATAACCGTATGATGACGATAAAAAATTTAAAATATTCCTAAATACCTACAGATAGTTTAGATATCAGGGATGTTCCATAAGTCAAACAGGCAATTTAAATTAGAGGACGCAGAGGTATCAATAACCTGATAGAATCTGAAAATTCTTCCTCTAGATAGAAGACAACTGTCCTATATAAATAAATAGAAATCTGCAAATAAATATAAATAATTTCGAAATAAATTTATTTGTATATGTAATCTACTGAATCGATTAAAAAAAAATTGTCAATTAAACAGCATTTATGTCTTAATTAATATTCTTATAAAATATATTATACAATTAAAATTGCACAAAGGGTAATTCAACTTATCGATCTAATTAATCAATAAATCGGTTATTTCTTGCTGAATTGCATACAAGAAATTACAACACAATTTATATTTTTATTTATTTTTATTTTCAAATTGATTTATATTTATTTTTATTCATTTTTTGTTTTTTTTCCTTTATTTAAATTACAGTAATAAGAATAATTCATGCTGAACGATTTGAAAACCACCTTTTTGTTTGCAAGTTATTTTCAATTTGTAATTTATTTTTAGAAAATTAAACAAGCAATAAATAGAGGTAATTATTCGTATCTCTATAAGTACAAAGTAATTAGAGAAAACAATTAACTGATGAAATTAATTTTTTTAGATTTTATTATTCAATTAAATAGTTACAAGACAAATTCTAACCAAATCAAATCAAAAAAAGCTATAAAAATATTTCCGCTGATTTATTTTTAATGTTTCCACTTTAAAATTAAAATTAAATAATAATTGAATAATAAAATTATTATTAATCATGCAAATAATTTTTTACTAAATTTTAACAGAATGAACTATCTCTGCCGTTCGGGTCTCAATCCTAATAATACAAAATTTTATTTTCATCAAATATTGAATTGTCTGACTCAGAATATTAAATATTTACACAGAAATAATGGGAATATGAATTGAAAATAATAAGACGAGGGGGGAAAATGAGTGAGGTGGGGGAACAATCTGCATTTTGAAATGGTACTTCATATCCTTTTGTTTGATAATAATTAAAATTACTTGCGAGAAAATACTTAATCTGTATCAATATTTGCATAATAAATTTTTCATCTTACAGCTTTTGGCTGTTGAACAATATTTATTGAAAGATGTTTCTTTTTTGTTTGACGTCAATCTAATTGTTGAAGCAGAACGGTAAGTATAATTATTCAAAAATAATTCCGCGGTACATAAATTCGGCAAAAAAACATATAAGAAAATGACCTTGTAGTCTGATATCCCCATATTTTTTGCAAGCTGAAGTGACAAATTAAACAAAATTTTTTTGGGTTTTCAAATTCCACTTGAATTTCCAACCATGGATTTGGCTTTTTCCAAATTGGTATATTCTCCATTTTAGGCATATCTGCCTAATTTCATTTATTACTGCTTCTTCCGAACTTTTTACTGATGCCCCCTAGAAATTTCTAGGCCAATTACATATTCTTGAGTGGGTAAGAAAGTTATTCTTCTCTTTTTTCGGACAATTTTTATAATTAATTTTGAAGCATAAATATTTAAAAACATTAATTTGGAGATAATAATTAATTCAGTGGATTTTAATTTATATCACATTTTTCGTACGGGACATTCTTTCTAAAGAAATATTACTTTTCAGGTGAAATTTATGCATGCGTTGAGGAATTTAAAACTTCCTCTTGAATATTTCCTTCTGTCCTGAATTTATGCACTTTTTTCAACATGATAGTAAAGTTTGGATCTAGTCAATCAAGTCTATTTTCAACAAGCTTGTTTTTCTGGAAATTTGGCATAGAATGCAAGCCTATCTTTTGGGGTTCAGCCCAATCTTTTAAAATCGTTATTAATTTACGGTCTTTTCAAAGTTTAATACAGTAAATTCTCTAGAATTATTCCTAATTAAATAATATACACGTATACACCATACATCCTTATTTCCGACTTTAAAATCGAAAGATTAATGTCCAGATTAATGATGAGATTTTCAAGCATTTTTTTTTGGGAAATTGAAATCGTGAAAGGACCAATATCTGGATAGAGAATATATAGGCGTAAAAAATTAAGTTCGAAGCTTAAGGCTTTCTATGAGCTTTCAATGGATTGAGAAAGCTTGTTGCAAAAATTTCATATTTTATCTCAAATTAATTGATCGAATATAAATTGCATTCCAATTTATATAAAATGACAGTTTTGAGCTTTCAGTGAGCTTTCGAGATTTTGAAAGCTTTATTTTGGAAAAAGTTGAAATTTCGTTCGTAAGCTGGATAGAAAATACATTTATAAACGAAAAAAATTAAGTTCGAGACTTAGAGCTTTTATTGTGCTTTTAATAGTTTGGATAAGCTTTCTGCGAAAAATCCATCTCATTTAAATTAAATGTATGGGATAAAAACATGTGCGCTTAGACCACACTGCTGAAGTGAAACTTCTTTTGGACAAGTTTTTGGGTCGAAATGGATTTTGGTAAGAAAAAAATTCTGGGTCACCCTCTAAGAGAGAGACATTTTTTGGGTCCAAATGGATTTGGGTCACCCTGTAAGAAAAAAAATTGTTGGGTCACGCTTTAAGAAAACATATTTTGGATCACTCTGTAAGAAATAAAATTTTGGATCACCCTGTAAAAGAAAAAAAATTTTGAGACACCAATTTTTAGGTCACCCTGTCAGAGAAAATAAAATTTTTGAGTAAACAAATTTTTTGGGTAACCCTGTAAGAAAACAAATTTTGGGTCACCCTGTAAGAAATAAAATTCTGGGTCACCCTGTAAGGGAATAAAATTGTTGAGAACAATTTTTTAGGCAATTCTGTAAGAAAGAAACTTTGGGTCACCCTGTAGAGAGGAAATTATCGAGTAAAAATTTTTTGATTCACCCTGTAAAAGAAAGACTATTTTTGGGTCACCCTGTATGGAAATATTTCGAAACGACTGGTAAGCCAAACGTCCAACCAACTTCCGTTACATCAATTTTTTGTTTACCCACCGCAAAGAAGTTCCACTTCAAAAATTCGATTCCCAATTATATGTATATAGACATTTTAAATTAAAGCTTTCATTGAGCTTTCGAGATTTTTGAATATTTTTTTTGGAAAGATTTGAAATTTCGTAAAAGGATCGTTATCGGGATAAAAATATATTTTAAAACGTAAAGAATAACGTTTGGAAAATAAAACTTTCTCGGAGCTTTTAAGTTTCTGCAGAGCTTTTATACGAAAAGTTTAGTTTTGATGTTTTTGAATTTTTCCTCAACTTCCTGCATAATTAGATTTTTTTTTTGGATCCGAAGAAATTTTTGATTTGTCTTTTAGATAAATTTCAACTTTTCCGAAGTATTTAATTTTTGTATTTACCTATCTGATTATGCATACGATACATATAATATTTCGTGCAGATATCGATCACACGCCACTGACTTGGAGTTACATATGGTATATGCTATTTTTGAGACTTTATAGGTCTAATCCAAGCAGTATAAATCTAGTAAGCAGTAAAATATTGTTATCTTTCTTGGTTATTTCTGATAGGTGCCTCACGCCCAGGAAATAATCAAAATTGAATGAAAATATTCCCCAGCATGTGTACGAAATTCAAGAATCGATTGAATATCACCGATTAAATTCAAAAATATATTCAGACATTCGGTTCAAAAACACCGAGTCACTACAATTCCATAAAATTTGCATTCCCCATGTAAATATATGCCCAGACAACAGTCGGTATTCAACCGTATAGGTGGTAAAATAAATAATTGATGACCATTCCAAACCTATTAGAATAAAATGCATATAAATGTGCATCTCTTTACAATACGTGCATTGTGGTGCATATCATTATATACGGTCTATTATTACATTTCATGCAAACACAATACTTTGTTCTGCATAAAGAGGAGATACATTGCATCGAATATAATTATATGAAAAGTATAATATTATCTACCCGTATAATAGAAATGCATTTAAATTTTAATGTTACATCAATTGAATCCACCGTATATATTTATAGTGGAGTGGATGTATTATAGATATGGGGTAGATATCAGTATTTTGATAGTAATTTGTGGTGACCGCGGTAGTGGTTTAGCTTGTGCCAGTTCTAAAATTGTAATGTATTTAGGGGAATATATCATTCGTTGAAATATTAGGACGTCATTTTTTGGTAGGGTTTAAGGGTAATATAAGACATTTTTAGGATAAGCAATCGATATTAATTAATCTAATAAGTGATGATATGAGGCTTTGATTAAACAGTATTAAACAACAGTCCTTCTTATGGTAAAAACCAATCCTTTTTACCGAAATATTTAAAACCCGATATTCTGTTGGCTTAAACTGTATATGTCATGATGATAATTTATAGAAATTAAATGTTAGAAGTTTATATGCGGTTCGGTAATAATTTTACCAGACTAGAACTTACAAGGAACGGGATGAGAAATTGGCTATAGCTACGATTCATAATAATCATGTCTGGGCCACTCATTCCAAATTCTATTAATAGACGACATAATTTACATAAGTAAATCATTTTCTTTATTATCATTACTATAATTTAAAGCTTTGGAATACACCTGATACTTCTAATAGTACCTATCTCAGTGGTATTCCAGACAAAAAATTTCCTTTGTTATATATTTGAATGAGGATATCAATATTTTATAAAAAAAACCCTACCTACATTATGTCCGCCTCTGGTACATCGACTACGATTTTATTCAAAAATAGGAAGTCTTTAGCTTTGCACAATGTAAGACCATAAATAAGCATCATCTTAATATACTATTGAAACTTTTTACTTAAAAAACCACCTCACTTTCTTTCGGTGTTTCATAGTCGGTTTTCGGTAATAAATTATTTGTATATCCTACAACATATCCTGAGGTTTTTCTATCATTTGCCTGTTCGTGAAGAAAAAAGGGGGCCAAAACTAAAATATATCCGTAGGTTGTGGTTGAACAAAGTATGGCTCAAAACCAATACCATCGTTTAGCACTTGACTTGTTATTTATGGGACGTACGAATCCCAACATTATTTCCAATAAAAAAAAAATCCGTTCACCTTAACCGAAATCTTATATATTCTCTACTATGTTAACCCATTTTACTAATAACTATATACTACATTAGTTACGACTGTTAGTAAGCCGTTAGTATACTTGAACATTATGTTACCCTACCAAGATGCTTAATTTTCCAGACACCCTTCCATTCACAGGTATATAAATGGTGGTTGGAAATACTCTCGAAGACTTAAGTATCCGTTCATAAACAGGATGTTTCCCTAGCTAAGAAATTGTTAAACAGTACGGAAAAGAATAGATAGGCGTATATCGCAATGATACTCTCTAGATTACCAGATATTTAAAATAGTGAATGTAAGCTAGATAAAAGACGCTATTTAAGTACAATAGGAAATATATGATAGGAGAAAAAAATGAACATAAGATATGTTTGTCAGGAAAGAAGGATAAAGGATAGAGGATAAAGAATAAAGGATATAAAGGATACTTACTATTAAATATTATTATAATATAGTAATAATACAAAACATTTTCAACAGCACTCCATGGTAATAATAAATAGAATACCTTCTTTACTATATTATAGTGCCGAATCTATATTATCTTGGATAACCCTCGCCATATAACCCATTGTCGCAGTCGTTGTCGCAATAAACAATTCAATGCTTTTTCTAACCAGAAAACCAACCAGAACCTATCCATTCCCATCTACCCAAAATATGTATAAGTATATCTGAAGAGCGTCATCAACGAAATTGCTTTTTTGGGACTTCTATTTTACTAATATTTTTTTTTTGGTTGTTTTGTTGTTGTAAATGTTCCGATAAACCTAACATTTTCTCGCCCATTTTCCCCGTTGTTATTTCAGACATTTTCCGGATGGTCGGGGGAGAAAGGAAAATGTATGGGTGGAAAAACAGAAAATGATTTCTATTGTCGCAGACATTCGATATAAATAAGCTACTTTGGAGGATGAGGTCGTATAAGTTAGTTGATGTTATATTGTATGAGAGTTTTATTTGAGAAAATTTATTTTGACATGAAAAATTTTTTTCTTGAACAATCCGGAATATTAGGTGGGGGGATTTTTATTTTGTTTAATTTTTTTCTGGGGGAAAAATGCTGGAAAATTTCTCAAGGGAAACGAACTGTTAAACATTATTATCTTCTGAAAGGTCTTAATTACTTTCTGTTTTCTATCCTGACAGATTTTAAAATTTAAATTCCGAACATCGTGTTTCTCAACGGACTTTATCTTACTTTGAAGGCTATCGTAATTTAGGAATAATCATGTAGTTCATGTAATCGTGATCTGCTAATAAATAGTTAAAACCTTTTTATCAGGCATTTTTGTTCAGTCTTTTAACCGGTGATTAAATAATGGATATTTTGGTATTAAATGTAGGGAGTAGGGGAAGTAGTAAATTAAAATGCGACAGCATAATTAACCAAAAGCTTCAAATAAAATTAATTACCAGAAAATATACCGCCCCTGATAAATGTCTAGCAGAGGAAGTCTAATGTAAGCGGCTTGTTTCGCCTGACCAAGCTTATTGTCCCTACATGGATGCATAGTTAGATTTGCTAAAATAAAATAAATTAGATTTTCCGAGCCCCGAACACAATTTTATATTAATATTGATTTAGCCTGAAAATCATATGCAATAGCTCTTGTCTCGTTCAAGCCGTTAGAATTTCGATATGGATTCATTTAGGGCATGATTAAGCCAATGTACCGTTGAAATTTTGGGGTGTCCTTCTCCATATTGGAGAACTTGTATTGTTTTCTGGAACTATTTTTTCCATATTTAAATACAACGTCCCTATGTGGTCGAAGTGGCGGTCCATAGTCCATGAGTCGATCAATGCCTGACCCGGAATGCAATATTGCATCGATGTTATTGTTATTTTAACCTAAAATATATAAAAGAAAATATGATATTGGAAATTAGTTATGGTGGCAAGACATCGACCACGGGCCCCGATATCGTTGATTTTTTTTGTAAAACTTTATTAATAAAATCTCTCCGTTAATTGCTTAGAAATAATTTGCCATCATTAGATTAAAAAAATATTTTGAAAAAATCTTTTCGAAAATACTTGAGACAATTAGAACGGTTGAAAAACTTTTCAAAGAGAATTTAAATGTTCCGGAAAATTATAACCATTTTTCAGAAAAGTACACAATTTTCTATCGCGGGCCCTTGCACATTGGGGGATGATTTTTTTTAAAAAAAATTTGTCCTTCAATTTCCGTATTAGACCCTTAGGTTTAATTTTCTATATTAGAATTTTCCGATTTCATAAGAAAATTTCCTGGAAATTTAATATTTTTGAAAGTGTCAGAAAAATTTTTTAATATCCATTCTTTGCCCATTTGGCCAAAATAAAAGAAATTTCAAAACGGAAGATTTTTTCAAAAAATGTTCTTCATAAAAACTATTCGAAAATTACTTAGAAATGATTCGCCTTCATGATGTGATTAGATTAGAAAATTTTTGAAATAAAAAAATTTCGCCACAAATTTGACAAAAATCGTTGGATTTTATTGTAATTTTTAGAAAGCGCTTTTTTAAAGAGGGTCGCGGGTCCCCCTAATCACTTAGGGAGCTGGCTAGTTTCGCTCTGCTTGTGCCCTAAATAGTAGGTCCTTTTACACATTGTTCTCACCATTTAAGAAAATAAAGATTAAACGGAAGGAAAAAAATTATTAAATTTTCAATTCCAACACCAAATAAACATCACCGGACCGGACCATAACGGGAATACAAAAGCGAAGATCGCGGGAGGAGGAAAAATGGGCTTTTTGTTTGGAGATTCAACAACGGATAATGAATCAAATCTGTCGATTTCTTGAGCTGAAAGGATAAGATTGTGAAATAGAGTTTGGTGAAAAAATTTCGTTGGCGTCGCCGTCGTGGCATTTTATTTTTGGAAGGAGTTATTGGCAAAATTGTCGAGTTTTATTAGATAATTTGGCGGATAATTTGCGGATCGGTGAGAATTGTAAAAATTGTATCGGCGATTTTATTTGCGATTTGGCTGGGATTTGGCGGCCATTAATTTGTGCGGATTGGTTTTGGTCGATAAATTGTGAAAGTCGGTGAGAGGAGAAAAATTATATTTTCTAAAAATACTTTATTTTGTCTGGTATTGATGGAACGGCAGTAAAGAGCCGCAGTTCACCATTACAACTACCCTCTACAAAGCATGTCCTTAGTAAGTTTAATATTTTTTTATTAATAATTACATATAAGTAAATTTGGATGAGCTAAATTTGTTTCACATCCTCAATTAGTAATCTAGCAAACTAGCCGGACAATTGAGCTACCGAAATTCGGTAAATAATTTTTGCTGGCGATAAAAGGGTTTGAGGATTTTGCTGGTGACCAGAAAAATAATTTAAAAATTATTGTAATTTTATTTATATTTAATTTTATTTGGGTTTTCGAATAAATTTTTATTGGATTTAATTTTAATTTCGTTGTTTCATTGAAATATGGTTTCTGCTAGTTCCGGCACCGCATAAATATTGAATCTCGCTCCCAAGCTTCTACACATTCTCTTTTTAAGTTCATAAGTTCATTAAGTTCTTCGAGAATGTTGATAAAAGTCTGAAAAGTAAAAGAAGTTCAAAAAAAAGTATAGGAAAGTCAAAAATAGTCGGAAAATGATAAGTTGTTTGAGAAAATATGGGCAAAGTAGGGAAAAGTCATGAAAAGTCGAATAAATTCATGTTTTTTCTGGATTTTCTTAATTGCCCAACTTTTTTCTCACATTTGTCAACTTTTTCAAGCTTTCCCTGATTTTTTGGCATATTATTAGACCAATATTTCATGGATTTGGACTAATTTCCAGACTCTTTCCCAAATTTTCTCCTTAACTTGCTGACCTTTTTCTGAACTCTGTTGGACTTTCAAACGTAGATTTATTTGAGTTTTTATTTGATCAAAATCTGATCAGCAGTTTAGGAAAAAATCACAAGAAACATATACCATATTCGTGATTGTAATAAATGATGTGATGATGAAGTGATTCGAAATTTCAAGAAAGACTAGATTCATTTGTGGGAAAAAAAGTCGACTGTTACTTCCGTCCCACTTTATTATCTGAAAGTCCTTAAATTTCTGTCGCCTTTTTTCAATTAATTAAAATCCCCCAACCATTAATGAAAGCCTGCGATGCCTGTATCTTTAGAACTAAAACGAATTTGGAATTGATCGTAACAAGTCCCGAGATGGTAAAATTTCCCATACTAAAATATCAAATTCATAATTTTTCAGATATAACATTTCTAGAACAGACCAAAATATCTGCATCAGATTTTATATATCTAAAGTAACGCTCTCTGCTTAAAGCATGAACATTTATTATGGCCGAAATCATAAGGAATATTTCGAATATAGAAATTTGACAAATTTTTTTGACAAGTTTTAAGATTTTGGGGATTCTATTCTATGTTATTATGAAAATATACAAAATTTATGAAAATTTTTGAGAACGAGTTTTTAGAGATTTTTTAAAGCTTTTTCAAAGTCATTGCGGTCTTTGTGGATAATGATCCAATGTGCTATCATTTCTGGCCAACGAAGCATGGACCTTACGCTTTTGAGTTTCCTTCTTATGTAAACTTCTGTAGATGTAGATTTCTTTTATATATTTTTGGCGAAATCAATTAAATAAAGTCTTTGCCAGAAAATTAATTTAAAGAATATTTTTTCTATGAAATTAATAGCTCGTAAAGATATCTTCCAATCCAGACTAGATTGACCTTATACATACAAAATAAATAATAAATGTAAATTTTTATTTGACAATCGATATTTCGAAATAATCATATGAAAATGAACATTAACTTGTGTCGGAGGGTTGAAATAACATGTCTGAGACATTAAATTGAATTGAATTGAAGCATATTTTGAAAGGGTTGGGATCGAAAAACTACCAATCCCTAAACATTGATTTAATTTTATTTATTCAACAGTTTCCATTTCAAGTGGCTCATAATTTTCTGCATGAACGAAACTCCATATCATCCCCCATTTCCATTTTTCTCGATCGGAACATTGACATCATTCGGAAGAACGCTTTTCCGTTAAATTATTATTAAACGTGATATTTTCGAAAAAGAAAACTTTTCGATTTTCTCTCAAACATTTTCCGAACGAGTACGGGTAAAAGAGGAGATTATTAGAGACATATTTCAAAGAATATAAATTTATTTAATGTATTCCGATTGCCTCAAAAGAAAACTATCTTAAATTTATATTAGAAGTATAACTTAAAGTGGTTCAGAAAAGCTATATTGGAGGCTATCACCTACTCTTTGAGTATTTATTTGCTTTCAAATATACATCTACATCTCGTTCCTAATATATCTGCCGTCTACAGTTTTTATTTTTAGTCTTTTGAAATGGAACTGTAAAGGTACAGACGTATAGCATATAAGTATAACTTCTAAAATTCCATATACCGAAAACAAAGAAAAGAAGCACAGATAATTTTCAGTGATTTAAGGAGGAAATGTTTGAAAGAACGATTCTTGAATGGATAATTTTGGATGATGGATTTTCAAAGAGTTTTCAAATATTAGATCATCAATTGGCTTTTGTGTATATTTACTTTTCCAACCCCCTTCAGAAAACATCATTATATATTCGGTCGTGTATTTGTATAAATTTGTATGAGAATAAATGATTGAACTAGATGAGGAAATTGAATGGATAGACAGGTAATTTCAGATATTCAAAGACATCAGTTTCATTATAGTAAAGGGGGGTCCCGGAAAAGTATCTATAGCCAGTTTGATTCTTTTTGTATGTGAATAATGTCCCAATTCGTCTAAAATATTTTCAGGAGGCCTACAATTTATTTAGTCCCCTAAAAGCTAGAAATATATACACACACTCCTTTATAGATACCAAAATTTCGATAGTTCAGATATTCGATCAGACATGAAAATCTGATGTATGATATGCCAACTCAATAAAACATTTTACAAACAGACAATTATTTACTTGATTATCAACCTCTTTAGATGCACTACTAAAATTCATGTTTTCGACAATTTCGGTAAGAAAAAATATTTGTTTGGTTCACCAAATATTCGATTCGAATGTCTGAATTAAATTGAAATTGATGTAGACTTAATATCAAATATTAAATGTTCCTATCGATATAACAAATCTGTGTTAATTAATTGTTGAGATGAATTGATGTAGGTACGTTTATTTTTTTTTAATCAATAATTAATTTGCTTGTTTCGATTAATTTGATAATTATAATGAGAATTCGATTATTCGATTTCCTATCATTTTATACATTCTCCTTTTTCCGACAATTGAAATCTACTATTTCTACCTACTAATTATGGATTTAAATTAAACTATCTAATTAGATAAAATGGTATCCGAAGTATCCAACTTATTTGGACACGCTGTCGCAAGAATACTTAATTACATCGTTTTACCACTTAAAAAACCTTAAGATACTCGTTAAACATACTTAGGATTGGTCAAAGAGATATTGAGTTGAAACCATTAGTTTTTCCATTTAGTATTTAATGGAATGGGAATATCCGTTCCTAAACTTCTAATCAGTGGCGTGCGGTAAAAATCGCCGTGAGGTGTGCAGAAGTTATGACCTTAACAAATGTCCGTTGGTTTTTTGAAAAATTAAAATTAATAATTTAGATAACCAGCGGGGACCAGCGGATGATACAAAAAAAACAGCAGCAAAATCGAAGTTTTTAGGGAAATTAGGAAATCAATACTTTAAAATGAGCGGGCACTTCCCAACTTATATAAGTTAAAATCCCTTTAAAATTTGACTTGAAAAATTAATTTCGTTTGAAATTTGCCTAAGAATTTTTACAGACATTTTGAATTTTTTTAATGTAATAATGGCAGATTAATTCAAGTTATTCTGGAAGAGTTTTTAATGAATTTTTTTTTTTTTATAAAAATTAACAGTTTTGAAATAATTTTTTTTTTTCAAAATTTTTCTGTCAATTTTTTGGGAAACTGAAAGGTCTAATGATGAGAGTATGTGGAACAAATATATTTGAGAAAGTAACCCCCTGATTTAGGAGGTGTCGATATAAGTGGGTACATCAATAAAACGGTGACTTTTAAGTAAAACTGTTATAATTTCTCGAAAAACTTAAAATTTAAAACTTTGGAAACGGGTCCAAATAGTGGATAAAAAGATTGATCTATGCCTTAACTGCAAAGTATCCTCTCCCAAATTATGTGATTAAAATCCTATAAAATGTCAAAATTTACAATAAAATTGAACAATTTTTGTTCAAATTTCTGAGGGCAATTTTTTTCAAAAATTTTCTAATCCAATGATGGCAAACCATTTCTTTGTCATTTTCGAAGAGTTTTTATTAACAAATCATCGCTTTTGACATTTATTTTATTTTGGCCAAAAAAATCGAACTTCTGACACTCTTCTGGAAAAATTCTCGTCTTAAGGAATCCGAAAAAATGATAATGGAAAATTAAGCCGATCGTTTTACTGAGGAAACTGTAGAAAAAACTATTTAAAAAAAAAAAAAAACCAACCCCCTGATTTTAGGGAAATGGTTATTCTCCGAATTTTTGAATTTTTCACAGCTTTTTCGAAAATTTATGAGACTCTTTCTCAACCAATTTTCAGAGAAAGAAGTCTTTCAATTCTTTTTAAAAACCGTTTAGAAATTAGAAATTAATTTAAGGAAAATTCTAAAATCTTAGACTGCACGCCACTGCTTCTAATTGCAGTTTTCCCTTATTATTAATGATATCTAGATTATGGGTAATTATGATATAATGTATCTTATCTGGAACACGAGAGAATGTATCGTTTCGTCACCTTAAATACAATCAAACTATCCAAGACATGTTTCTAACCTTTAAAATGTTCAAACCGTAAACAATGTATTTAGTCCGGTTCATCCCTTTTATTTTATAATGTCCCTAACTTTTCGGATTATTAAATAAATTATCTCTGTTTTTATTCAAAACCGCATCGTAATATCCTGGTTTATTAGAAAACATCTATCCAGACATCCCAATTTAATTCTGGTCCACGGGGGTTGGAGTAGGTAGGATTGTCTGGTTTCATTTATACAGGATGGGTTGGCATTGGGGATATATCCTTGTGGTAACGATAGAAATGACATCATTAAATCCGAATGTACAATATATCTTGTATCATATACATCATTGGTGTTGGATGGGATACTAGGATGGGATTTTCTATATATATTTAAGAATGGTAGGCTGCTGGAATTTCAACGATTCCATTTGAAAACTACCACCAATGGAATTTTTTAATTAAGAGCTTTTTGTATAAGCTCAATCTCTCATTTTAGATAAGAGTTTAATGATTATAATAATCATAAGAAAATGATATCTTAAAGGTCCTACTATCCTACTACCGAATGGATTAAGCTACCGAAATTAACTTCAAATATTTTCAGATCACAGTTTATTTTATGGATGATTTTTCAACTTAAAGACTTTGGTAATATATTATTCTAAGCGCTTTTAGAGTTTGTATGGTGATTTTAGATTTTATGGTTCGAAAAAAAAAGGTTAGGAACCATTCTTCAAAAATGAATCGTGAAATTGTCGTGTAAATTCGTGAAAATTCAAATTCGATAGTAATAAATTATAATCAGATGGCACATATATGCTCCTTGGTAAGCAGCAACAGGATTGATGATGGATTCAAAATAATGGAACAATTCCCAGTGTAGACATCAAGAAAGTAATATTAAGAATTAGATTTATTAAATAAAAAAATTCCAAATAAATGAAATAAATATTAGTTTTATTTAAATGTATGTACATGGCAACCCTATAATTAACAGATATGATGAGAGAGAGATCCTACGGGATCTCTATCCAATTTTGTTATGGAAACCTATGACTTCCTTGGTAGAAGGACAATTCGGACACTATGGTGGACAATTCGGTGTGAATATCCTTGTGTGGACTTCGCGTCTAATCTTAGATAAAATAGACAAGATACGTTCTATTAAAAATGTACATACAAAATTCATTTGAAAATTGATGCCAGTTTTTCTTCATTCATTTTATTATTTTTTTAATAATCTGTTCCCTTGGTTTCGTCATTACTAAGGAATTTTAAAATATTCTCTATAAATTTATCGGCCTATTTGACCTAATTGATAGATATAATTATTTGATTTATAATATTTGTACCTATATACCAAATATTATCTACTGCCACTGAACCATGCTTTTTCGAGGTCTGCTAAAAAAGCATCAATAATTTTATAAATACGCCCTATCTTGTAATATTAGATCTATGATTTTTGCTAAAATATCGGGATTAGCGACTTGTTCCAACGCTGATAACTCCTAAACGGCTTATTCGATTTTCTTGTGTGATACATCAAATGAACGGTATTGAATGGAGCATTTCGAAGATCTTATTAAAAAATTTGTAAGAAAAAATTTCTTAATTTCTCTTTCTTCAGTCTTTTCAATTCTTCAGCCCCTCCGATAGAGAAACCCCCCTCCCCCACCCAAATATTTTTTTCCACAGCTCTGATCTTAATACATATCATATCAAATTTTGCCTGGAAGAAGGCGGGGTAGTTTTTGAGATATAATTTTTAAACTTTCTCTTCCCTAAGACTGCATTTACAAGACCACTTTTTTGAGTGCTGGTGAGTGATGGGGATCGAGAATTATAGACAAGGAGACGTGGGAGACAGTGCGGGGTAGGCCGTGAGTGATGATCCGAATTAAACGTGTGCATTTTTGACGTTTCTTATTAT
>JANTOP010002519.1:0-18267 GCA_027564815.1 Symmerus nobilis
CCTCTCTGACTATATTGCATTGGTAGATCACCTAAGTAATCCCCTAATTGAATTCATGAAGATTCTCAATTTTAAATATTCGGCAAAATCATAACAACAATTTTCCAGAAAAGTACCCGTATTTCTGTTGTTTTTTAAAAAACCGATCCCCTAAAATCAGGGGGTAGATTTTTTTTAATATGTAATTTATAATGTTCCTCACTGGACCTTTAGGTCCAATTCTACATAATCAGATTTCCCGATTCGATTATAGAATTTCCTAGAAATTTATGTTTTTCACCAGGATGTCGGAAAAATTTTTATAAGATCGATGCTTCCCTTCTGCTGAGTTTACAAAAAGGTTTCTTCAGCAAATCTCTTCGCTAATCCCTGGAACTTTAAGTGGTTTCGCTTGAAGACATTTTCCACACGCTCAGTTAGGGAAGAATGTAAAAATTAAATATTTCGGAATAGGTAAAATTTTCCTATGAAAAATCATCGGCTCGCACCGAGAAATGTCAGTATCGAGCATCGCAACATTTGATCCGGATTTCCCGATAATTTTCTTCGGATCCGAAAAAATGTAATGACGTAGGAAGTTTATAAATTAGTTGAGAAACAATTCAAAAATATCAAAACTAAACTTTTCATACAAAAGCTCTGCAAAAACTTAAAAGCTCTCAAAAAGCTTTATTTTGCGGACCTTTTTTTTACGTTATAAAATCTATTTTCTATGAAAATAACGATCCTTTAACGAAATTTCAAATTTTCCCAAAAAAAAGCTTCAAAAATCTCGAAAGCTCATTTGAAAGCTTAAAATTTAAATGTCTCTTATATAATTTGGAATCGATTTTTTATCCCATTCATTCAATTTAAATGAAATATGGAATTTTCGCAGAAAGATTATCCAAACAATTAAAAGAGCAGCGAAAGCTCTAAGCTTTGATCTAAATTTTTTTTTTGAGTTCCCAATTTGCATCAATAAAAATTGGTTACGATTTTTTTTTATATTTCAGGTGTTATATGCGCCTTCTGCTCATTAGACTGTACGCCACTAACTTAGACATACAATGCTGCAACCGTAGTTCGCCTCGCGACTAACAACACCTGAATTACTAATAAATATGGCATTAAAATGCCAACTGACTTTCGACCTATAAATCAGTCCATTAAAATCTAGGATAGGTCTGTAAATCGCTTCTAAAACATATAAAATTATATTTTGAACTTTAAGCTTTCATTGAGCTTTCCAGTTTTCGCTGAGTTTTTCAAGGAATTCATGAATCCAAATTTAATTATTCGAATAGGAAATATATTTCCAAAATTACCAACTTTAATTTTTATCAAAAGCTTTCAGCAAGCTTTTCTGCCGTTTAGAAAAGCTTTGTTTAGATAAAATTCTAAATGTTATTAACATGAAATTGTATGGATAGATTAGAAATAGATTTCTGAACGAATAAAATTATATCTAGAATCAAATGCTACAATTGAGCTTTCAAGTTTTCTCCGAGCTTTTAAATGAAAATCTCAAATTTGATTCAAATTTAATTAATGGATAGAAGATATAGTTTCAAAAATTATAAATTTAATTTTTTTATCAAAAGCTTTCATATTATTTATCATAAGCTTTTATTTATTTAGGAATTTTTTAACGCCCTGGTTTTGTTTCCGATTTGTAGCAATTTTAATAATTTGCTGACTACAAAATGGCAACAAGGGGATTTTGTGTTCCAGATTCCAGATTTCTGAACCTTAGCAATTATCATCGTAATTGTTTAGAACCGTTTTCTAGATCGTTTAAATCAATAAGTCCTACAACTGAAGTCCTAAACTATTCATGTCTGTAGTATGACATTTAGGGCAGATTCTGTGCTATTTTATCTCTTTTGGTGGTCGTGGGATATCCTAGATATCCAAAAACGAGAGGAGAGCGCATAGATATTTCAGAACTTTATTTGGATTTTTTGAAATATTCAACCGTTTCAAGGCGACATTTCGGTGGAAATAAGAATTTCCAATTTCTAAAAGAGCTTCTTCACTATTTCAAGTACGATTTCGATAAAAATGAAAATTACTCGAAATTTTGTTTAGTATCGGGGGAATCTGATTATAAGGAAATGATCCTGTTGGATTAAAGGATGATTTTTATTAAATAAACATTTCGTGGTAAATCAATGGTTTTGGAGATATCGGGGGAGGGGTAACGAGGGAATAATGTACAAATAATTTCCATGAAATTCAATATTTTTTTTAAATTTCAAAAGTGAATCATTAAAAGAATGAAATTCTTTATCTGACAAAATGAAAATCATTAGGGTTTGTTAACAAATTCTATTTTTAAAATTCCGGTCAAAATCGCAATGTAAAAATTCGATCGATTTTTATACCAACATTTAAGGAAAAATTCATTAAATTAATTCATTTATACCAACATTTTTCCAAAAATTCTTTAATTTAAAGATGGTAAAATATTTTTAAGCAATTTTTAAAAAGATTTTATTAAGAAAATCTTTCCAAAAAAAAACGTTTTGAAATTCCAAACGTTATTTGTTATCTACAAAAAAATCAAATTTCATCTCTATTTTTTCCAACCTTTTTTTCTAGATCTCAGAAAATATTCCTAAAATTTTTATATTTGTCAGACAAACTTCTTAACAAAATTATTAGCTTTAACATTTAATTAAAAAATAATTAATTAATGTTTTTTTGGCCAAATAATAAAAAATGCAATTAAAAATTGATGGAATTCGAAAGGTTCAATTCTAACTGTCAAATTCATTTAATTAATTACTTAATTCATATAAGGCAAAGTAATTGTTAATAAATTATGAGAGGGAATTAGAGACTTAACACATATTAGACAATAGATTTATGCAAGTAATCTATTTGTGGTATATTAAATGAATCTAAATCTAAAAGCTAATACATCTTCATAAATTATAAGATTTTTTTTACAAATTATTTATTTTCAAAAATGAAAATTTCGCTCAATTAAAAATGTCATTGGGCAGTCATCGCACCAGTGAACAGAGGGAAATTATAATTCCAAATCGAAATAGAAAATCGAATATCGGAAAAAGCTCCTTTCTTTATTTGAAAATTATATTTAAATTAATATGTTAAATTATGAAGATTATAAAGCTTATCATCGAAGCTTTCGTGATATTAAAAAAAAATCTTATTATATATCTTGGTCCTTGGTAAAATCCTTTTGTTCTTAGTTAGATTAGTCATATTTTAATAATATATTTAAACAGCTTTTACCCACATAAACAATTTTAAAATCAAAATTACAAAATGCTCTATTTATAAACAATTATTTGTTAGAATTAATTATAGCTGCAGCGGCGTGCAGTCTAATTCGCAAAAAGCGCAGAGCACACCTGAAACCACAAAATCATAACCAATTTATATTTAATCGCTTTAAGAATCTATATTGAATAACGGGTATGAGTGGGAACACGATAGCAACAAGTTTGGGTAAATGTTTACAACATGTTGCGACTATTTCAATATTTCGCCATTAATTCGCAATTTTATTAATTAATAAACAGAAAAAGTTAAGTACAAGTCGGATATAGTGAAGAAAATCTACCATTAGATATTAGGCTGAATTTCTATGAATATTTTCCGAGTTCCCAGACTTTTCTATGTCATTTCCCTTCATTTATAAACTTTTGCCTGAAATTTGCCCTATTATACCCCACATTGCTTGACCATCTTATGTTTTAAGAGAATAATCTTATGTTGAGTTCTCCGTTTTTAGATTTTCAAAATTTCTAAGAAAATGTTTGGGAAATTCAATTTTACTACAAGACGTTGCCAAAAATAATACGAAATCGATAGACGATTTTAAAAAAATCGATAGATCAGCGGAAAACTGCCGTCAAAATTCGGGGGTTAATTTTTTCAAAATGTCGGGCAATTACGTTATTCATTATTTATTTCGAGAATAAATCTACGTTTTGAAATTCTTTAAAAAATAACAAATAAAAAATGTTCGTAGAAAATCTATCGGAACGGAAACTGCCCCCCAAAATTCAGGGGTTAATTTTTGAAAAAAAATTTTGGGAAATATCAATTGTTTCCTTGATCATTTAAGAACAATTTTGCGTAATTAGATTGTAAACGTTCCGAAGAAAATCTTTAAAAAATTTCAATTCGTGAAATAATGGAAAATTAAAAAAATCAAAATCGAAGATTTTGTAAACGTAAAATCGATTTTTTTAAGTCACTTTGTGGGATAACCTCTTAAGGTTTTCATCCCATTACCTATATTCAACCATCCCTTAAATGGTCTGTAATTAAAATTTGGATATTTTAAATTTCCCACGAATTTTGGAATAGTGGCGATTAAAAATTTCGCTCTCCCGAAACTCCCTCCAAAATTCGAAGGTTGATTTTTAAAAAATGTAACAGAAATCAATTTGTTCATTTAATCGTTTGGAACGAATTCTCCGTTATCAGATTTTCAACGTTCCAAAGATAATTTCTAGGAAATATCATGTTTACCCAGAGTGGTCCAAACAATCAATAAAATTTTACTAGCTCATTTCTCTGAAAGTCAATAATTTACAACTTCCGCCATATAGGGCCGTATGAAAGGCTATGTCACTCCGGGCAGGATAGGAAACTATTGATTTGGAAGACATATAGTTTCAACCACACGTCATGTAACTTCTGAAACAATAGCTCGACCTAATGGCGAATTCGAAATTTGGAGACTTCTAGCAATCCTAAATATTGCTGGGAAATTTCTAAATGTTTCTATGGTATATGCCAGAAACATAAATCTACGAAGCTCCAACGGGAAATGATTTATAGATTAATATTCACCTTAACACATTTCGTTAGAATTAAATTAAAATTTAGGCTTATTAGGCTTAAGTACTAGACTGTAATGTTAAAACGCCCCATTATCAGTCCATAGACTTTTTGTATAATTAGAACGGTATACCGATGATAGATAGAGAAGACATGGACACAGAGGGCCGACGATAAGTAGTTTTACGAGATATTGACCGCACGCCACTGTATAGCTGAATAATAGAATTTTAACAATTGTTATGAGAGTATTGTTTGAGTATACACAACAAGGATAACTATGCAAGTGCATTAACCGCATCATTTATAATTTATTTGGTATTGCAAGTACCCGTCGGAATGTCAAGTATTGATGTACGAAAATAAACTTTGAAAACAAATCTTTAAAAAAGAACAGAAAAAGACAACCTTTTTCATACATAATTAATTTTAGAGGAAATGCTTGCAAATACCAATGGCCACGACCTAACAAAATAGAATAGAAGACTATTTTTAGTCACCGATTAATTAGTCAATTAATTGAAATGATAAATATATAATTTAAAAATCGATGACGAGAAAATTTCAAATTGATGAAGGTCATTTTTGAAATGATTTTTCCTTTAAAACGACCCAATCAGCCAATCGATTGACCCAGTTCGATTGCTATTCGAAAGCCAGTTTATTGATCGATAATTTCTGGGTTCTAAATTTATTCAAATTTAAATTGAAATTAATTATTTAACATTAGAATTGTAGTAAAGAAATTCGAATTGTATAATTTAAAAAAATTGGATCCGTATTATATAGCAAATAATACCAGGCCCTTGAAATAATATATATAACTGCAGTGGTGATTTGCGCAAGATTTAACGACTTTTATAAATAAACTTCATCATCCATTTTCAATGGCATTAATGCATGTAAAGACTCGTCGAGATCGATACCCCACCACCGTATACGAGGATAATTATGGCTATACAATTAATTATTATCAACCGATGATAGATTATTTAGATGCGAAACGGATCGGTTCAAAGCCACAGTACCCTCATCTACCGTGGTCGAATGAACGTGCTCTACCAAAATATTCCGCAAGTAAATCAGTGAAACGTTACAGTAAGGACGATTACGCTATCCACTCAACGGAAGTGAAGCGGAACGAAAAAGCGCGTGAACGGGTATTGGACGATTTTAAAGTAATTCGTCGGGTATCACCGTTATCGGTAGCTAAAAGTGCGTCGGGCGCTCGAATCCGTGAACATTTTGGGGACGATATTGAGGATAGAGTGCTACGAAAATTACATTTACGTGAGGAGGAACGTCGGGTCGCTCGTACAATGGAAGACATTGAAATGATTAAGAATCGTTTTAATGCCGATAAGGATGTTCAAATATCATCCGGATTAAAAAATGCCATCCGCGGTAAAACGGCTAGCCAAATAACGGCCGCTTTACTAGCGGAAAGTGAGAAAAATATTAAGGAGAGTCGGAATGAGGAGGATCTCTTAGTATCATTCGCACGTCAGAGTCGTGGTGTTAGCGAAGCACGACTGATTCGACATTCAGCACACATCGAATTTATGGACGATCGATTGATCGATAATTTGGATAGCTCGGTCTGCTCATCACTGAGCACCGTACGACGACAACTACAAAATTTCAATCAAACCACAACGGAACGTTATCATGATTCCAGGTTGCGAAATAGATATTTAAGGAAATATTATTAAGTAAATTGCATATTAATTAAGCGATTTAAAAATATAATACGGGTACGGTGGTCCAATTAATTAAATTATGCAATTTGGCTAATAATATTTATCATTAAATTTTATAAATAGAAATTAATGAATAAAAATCATCATAAATTGTTCGAATACCTTTTCCTAATAATAAACTATTGAAATTCAGCTTCTTCTTCGATGAATTTTATTTTTAGAAATGCCAATCTTAGGTTCAAATCTACAACATAAAAAAATGATTTATTAATTTTTTGAAACATAATTGGGCCAAAACATATAATTAGAAATTTTGAAATTTCTCTGTTTTGGCTTCAAATTTTAAATTAATTAATTATACTTACATAAATCCAATTTCTTTCCGCAACAATTAAGAATAATTATGTTTAAGAATAAATGACCTGCATTAAGTTGGTTGCCACAGTAGTCTCTCCATTCAACCTACAGAAACAATATTAATTATTAATAGAAATTTTATATTAATTAATTAGTAAAATAATTTCAATCATAATAATTTATAAGTTAAAATTAAATTGAAGAATATTATGAATCATGACTCAAATATATCCATTGTTGATAAAATAAATTCTTCCCTAAAGTCTAGTCCAGAAAATCAAAACCATAGCCAAATAATGGCAGTCTCCCCAAAAAACGCTCTAAAATAATTTTAATTGGTTGAAAGTGACCCATACATAGAACCCAGATCTGCTCCATAAATTGTCTCTGTACATCTGCAATTTGCGGTCAGATATTTTATTTTATTTTATTCAAGATGTTTAGTAAAGGTCAGTAAATATTTTCTCGCCCTTTTTTATGTTTTTGTCGACTTTTCCCAACTTTCTCGTAACCTATTCTCACCTTTTCCGATTTTTTGGGAATTTTTTAACTTTTCTTGGCTTTATCCGACCTTACCAATTTTTTTCCGACTTTTCCTGCCTTTTCCCTTATTTTCCGAACATTTCTCGACTTTTCCTACTTGTTCTTTATTTTCTACGACTTTTACCCATTTTTAGACGACTTTTTCCTGACTTTTGCCCAATTTATATACAAATTGACCAGTTTTTCCCAAAATTTTCCTCTATCATGCTTTAAAATTTATCGACTTTTTGCTAACCTTTCAAGACTTTACGCGACTTTTTCCCAGATTTTTTCCGACTTTCGAAATTCCCTAAATGTCTTGATTTGTTTTAAGATTTTTTCACCGATTTTCCCCGACTTATTCTCGACTTTTCCCGACTTTTCGGAAATAAAACTCTTAAAAATTTGATAAGCAATTTCTAAGCGACGTACAATTATTTAATTTGTAGCAAACAAACGGCCATCGAAATTGAGCAATTGAATGCTCGCGTCGTTGAGGCAGAAACAAAATTGAAAACCGAAGTGGCTCGCATCAAGAAGAAGCTCCAAATCCACATCACCGAACTAGAAATGTCTCTTGATGTTGCCAACAAGACGAACATTGACTTACAGAAAACGGTTAAGAAGCAATCGCTCCAATTGACCGAATTGCAGGCGCACTACGATGAAGTGCAACGTTCATTGCAACAAACGCTCGATCAATATGGTGTCGCCCAGCGACGTCTCCAATCGTTAACCGGCGAATTGGAGGAGGTCCGCGCCAACTATGAAAATGCTCTACGCTCAAAGCGTTCCGTTGAGATACAGTACGAAGATGCGCAAACTCGCATCACCGAATTGACAACGATCAATGTTAATATTGCGACCGCTAAAGCTAAAATTGAACAAGAAATTGCTCAAATTGCAAGCGACTATGAGGAGGTTACTCGTGAACTTCGTATTAGTGATGAACGCTACCAAAAAGTCCAGGTAAAACGGCAAAATTGACTTTTAAATCAAAGAAGTTTATTTAAAAAAAAAAATTAAAAATAATTTCAGGTGGAACTCAAACATACAGTTGAGATATTGCATGATGAACAGGAACGTATTGTTAAGATTGAAGCTATCAAGAAGTCATTAGAAGTTGAAGTGAAGGTAAATGGGCTCCTCGATTTTTAAACAATTTCCTAAATTTATATTTCAATATTTTCAGAACCTTTCAATTCGCCTTGAAGAGGTTGAAGCCAATGCTGTTGTTGGAGCCCGGCGGGTTATCAGCAAATTGGAAGCACGAGTCCGTGATTTGGAGCTCGAATTGGAGGAGGAGAAACGACGACATGCGGAAACCATTAAGATCTTGCGAAAGAAGGAACGTACTGTCAAGGAGGTTCTTATCCAATGCGAGGAAGATCAAAAGAACGTCATTTTGTTACAAGAATCCCTTGAAAAGGCCACTCAAAAGATCAACATTTATAAACGACAATTGACTGATCAAGTAAAATGAAATGTTTTTTTTTTTAGAAATTGGAATTTTTAAAATTGTCTCTTGTAGGAGGGAATGTCGCAACAATCAGTAACCCGTGTCCGTCGCTTCCAACGTGAACTTGAAGCAGCTGAAGATCGTGCCGATCAAGCCGAAAGTAATTTGACAATGATCCGTGCTAAGCATCGCACATTCGTAACAACATCAAATGTACCCGGTTCCCAAGTCTACTTAGTCCAAGAGAGCAGAACGATTTCCGAATAAATATTTTAAAAAAATAAAAAGATTTTTTTTTTATTATCAAAATTTAACAAATAAAATAAAATAACAAAAAATATGGAAAAAACGAATCTTCTGAAACAGAATTAAAATAAAAACCTTAAAAAAAAATAAGAAATCAAATTAATTTAATTAAAGAGGATTTTGAGAAAAAAAACGGCAATAATATACGATTTATTTGATTTTTTTTCACTGTTCCGACATTTCATGACAAAATTATTAATTTTCAGGTGAAGTCGGTAGTCAAGGCCGATATTTCCCGGTTACGGAATTTATGTTCAAATTATTTTCTTCAAAAAATGTAAAAAAAAACAAACTGTTTAAATTATAAAAATCAATTTTAAATTAATTTCAAAGAAAAACACACATTTCATTTAATGAATTATAATTATATATTTATTATAAATTCAGAAACCATTTTTAATTGTATTTTAATCTTTGACTTTTATTATTTGAATTTATTTTTAATTTTTTTTAATTTCATTCTTGGGGAAAAAAACGCGACACAAAAATAATTTAAAAATATAACAACAAAAAAATGTTAGATTTTTGTTTTTAAATTATTTTATTATTAATTAATTAATTAATTAATTAATTAATTAAATTTTATCTAATATATTTAGGTGTATGAAAATATTATACAATAAATTATTCATTTATTCATTATACTCATCTTAAATGTTGACTAATCGTTTTTTTTATGATCTAATCATAATCACTAATCAATCACTAATCAAACGCACCTAACTTTAATTTTAATAAAAGAAATAAACAATTTTGATTTAAATTTAAATAAAAAAAAAAAAACGAAATTATATAGTTAAAAATTTCTCATTAAATTGGCATGCTTTATGTAGGATGTAAATACCAACAAATAATTAATCAATTAAAAATAACAAGTAAATAGCGAAATAATCATTTGTTTTTATTTAAAAAGAAAAAAAAAGAAAGAAATTAATTTATAAAAATCATTAAATTATTTAGTTTTCTTATTATATTTATAAGATTATTTTTAATATTTAAAATAAATAATAATAAAAATCAAGTCATATTTTAGTTTTTTTTTTTAATTAATTATTTTTAATTGCTAGCAGAATTAAATAGAATAGATACTCGAGTCTTATTTATCTCATGGAACTCATTTAAATATAGAAAGGAAACGGGGGAGGATTACTGCTTTTAAAATATAACTCTGAAATTAAAATAAGATATTTAAATCAGAATTGTTTAATCATCATCATTTGTAACACATTTCATAAAATTAATTTCATAATTTTTTATATAAAAGCGCTTAAGATTTAATTATAACAAATATGTATTATCTATTATACATACCTTCGTTATGTACTGTACTTAACCGTATTCAAATGTACTTGTACACTTTTTAAAAAAAAAAGGACTCTATGCTTGGCAATTTAATTTAATTTGTGATTCATCATTTTTAAGATTCTTGCCAACAATATTTGATGCATCGCTTTGTTGGCTCCTTATCAATTCTATTAAATCGGGTAAGGTATCTGCAGCTATTGCACGGTGGATGATTTTAAAGAATTCAAGGTAATGATGTGTATTGTGACTAAAATAAAAAATATTTCATTGATGAGAATATTGACGTTAGAGATTCTCAAATTATCATGATTCTGATGATTAAAAATTAGATAGAAATTTTTGTAGAATTAATACGAATTTTTCAATTTACAATTAGTCATCCATCGAAACTTTAAATATTATTTAATTAAAAATTATAATTATAAAATCATTATAAAGCGGAAAATTCATATCAATTCTACAAAAAGGTCATAGCAGGGTAAATATGCAATATTACTACTCCTACTCTTCTTTTGGATCTTAAAATACACTGGCACCCATCTCTTCCTTATATACGTGACAAGTGTGTCTTTTAATACAACAAGAAATTATCAATTTGTAAGAAATTAGCCGATTGGAACGTGACAAAAAAAAAATAGAATAAAAATTCTAGGAAAATGCTTACGGTTATGGAAATATTTTATTTTTAATTTAAAAAATTAAAGGAAACGAGTAATTGGTCGGATATGTATAATATCACGGAATACAATTTAAAAATATAATTAAATAAATATTAAATATAATACAATGAAATTACTAAAAATATTAAAACGAATAATTGACAATCGACTATGAAAATAATCGTTAGAAAATAAAACGGTAGAATTAATAATAATTTAGATTGAGCAGTGAACAGTGAAAATATTTTTATAAGAAAATAATTAATATTTAAAATTAGGTATTTCAATTCAAATAATTAACAAATTGGATTATCAATCGCCATTGTAGAAGGATAATTAAAATACTCGAATGTACAGCAATTGGACAGAGAAATATTAATATAAAAAGAGGTAGACAACCAGGAAAAGAGGCAAAAGATTTGCGAATAGCACTAACGATTTAATTTAATTTTTTTTTTTTTTTGGTAATATTTCGCATTTATGGTTGAATTTATTGATAACTTTTTCTTCCCACTTTTAACATTAAATTAATAAAAGCAATAAAATATCTTAATTGAGAAATAGATACGGAAAATTGAAAAATGTACAACTTTACGAAAAAGGGAAAATAGTATTCTAGTTGTTTGACCAATTGATTATCACAAGTCAATGAAATTGTTCTAGGCAATGGAATTACATATGAACATATTCTTCTATTCTTCAATTTTTATAAAAATAAATTAGATAATTGTAGGTATAAAATTGTTGAATGATAGAAAATAAAATAAAAAATATCGGAAAATTATGGAAAATAATCCAGAGATTGTAGAAAATGTTTGAGAAAAATCAGACATTTCATTTTTGGTACCCATAGTGAGCATTTTTGATCGAAATAATTTTATGTAAAAAAATTACATTCACACAAATGGATTTCTTTAATTAAATCATATTAATCAGAGCATTGTAAATGCAAAATTCTGAAAATTTAGGAATTAAATTTGGGATATTAAATTTTATAAATTTTTTCTAAGTACCGGATTTAAATCGTCATAAAAAAATTCAGAAAGATCAAATGATAAGAACTGATCCTCAAAGTTGCTAAAATCTCAGAATTAATTTGCCAGACTCACATATTTGTGGGTACCTTTCCTAAACTTAACTTCAATTCCTGTACTATCAGAGACAAATCAAAAGTGAAAATTCACTAGGAGAGATAATTTAATTTAATAAATTAATGGAATTACTAGAATGATAGGAAAATTAATATTTTATTTATTTCCCATAAAAAAATATTTAGATATGAATTCGGAAATAAATTAAAAATTAAATTACATTCCCGATATTTTTTTACTTATTACTTCCCGATAGCACTTGAAATTTCGAGAATTACCTAAAAGTGTCGGAAGCGGTTTGCACGATTCAAAAATGGTGATTTTGACTTTGAAGACTTGACTAGCAATGCTAGTGCATGATTAAATGCATATCCGGGAGTTGGCTTTGAGACGAATTGCCAAGATTAGGGAACGAAAGAGTAAGAATATACATAAGTTCGTCTTGCCAACATTTAGAGTAACTTTCAAATGAAATTTTCAAAATATGTTAATTAATCATCTCATTTTATGTAATAGATGGATTCCCATACCTATTGAAATATTATCGATTGACACAGAAACAATACTGATACAGAACCATCCATCCTAATTAAATACGCCCTAAAGGAAATAGAAGAAATGCTAATCGATCCTTGCCATACTCAAGTCGTGGAACAGGCAGTCAAATTGTTAACGGAGACTGCGTTAAAGGTGACCGGAGCAGAAAAGCGAGATGGCGTAATTCTAAATACATTATTAGCCCGGCAAAATATGCCGAAATGTGACTCGAAACAAGATTTATTACTATTACAGCAATAATTTGTTAGAAAATAAAAAATTCGCTTTAACTTAAATTTGTAACAAGCTATCACTAGTTTTTTCTCAAATCAGTACGTTTTTATAATCAATTTTTTTCCCAGTGTATCATTACTTAAAAAATTTTCAAATCATATTTTTCTATCTTAGAATTTAATTTCCAATAACTCTCTAATATATCATACCCTTCTACAAAAATGCTCCAACCGATTTATTTAGGTATATTTCGAAATCCGTCTTAAATCTGAAAATCTGCAGTGCAGCGGAAATGTATTTTTTTTTCAGTGTACGATCTTACTGAAAATTTTCAAAGTTTCATTTTCCTGCTTTAAAATTAAATTATCTACAACTTTCTACTGATATATTTTTGAAAAAATTCTCGCGGCCGAGATAATAAAGCTTTTTCCCATTTGTTAGGTAATTCTAGAAATTCTAAGTGTGATGCGGAGCCGTAAACGAAATATAAAAAAAAAAAATCGTCAAGCAAAATCGGAAATTTGCAACATCGACCCATCCTACTATACAGATCTGATTGATGGTTGTTAAATATATATATTTTAAAATATATGGTTAATGATTAATTAAAATAAATGGTTAATAATATTTTAATCATTTAAAACTCCTATTTTAAAATTGATCTACATTTTATTGTAGAGAATATTTATTTTGGAGGTATATTATTTGAACGCGGAATTATTTTAAGCCTAAATTTACAAATTTTTAAAATTGTGTAGCAAATTTTGATATTCTGTATCGGATATTTTTTACAACAAAATTTATTATGAAATATTTTATTTTAAAATCATATTATAGAGAAAAATGTATTTTCTGGAATTTATACGGAAGTTATAATATTATAGGTTTCGTCAGTTAGGTTCTCATTTCTACAACATGTTCTTCTTATGTAATTTAAGATGATTCCTTTAGAAGTCGCCTCAAAAATCAGACATCAAGAAGACTTCTCAGAGACGTTTCGTTTTATTACATATCGTATTTGGGAAATCTCAAAAAAATATTTTTAAAATATTTTATTTGGATAATTTTTCTTATCAAATTTTTCGATTTTAATTACATTTCCGAATTTCGATTAGATTTTTCGACATTCGCAATTTGTTTTAAATTGTCAAGACGAAAAATTGACATGTAAATTATTTTTTAGAAAACTTATACGGCCGTTGATATATTTTATCAAATATTTCCTGGTTGAGAAAGGCCAGCAAAATAAGTAGAACCCCCAAAATTCGGTTGGATAGGTTCGGGTAAATTAAATTTAAAAAAACGTTTTTGAGGAAGATTAATTTTGTGGGATTAATGAAATATTTATAGGGCGGTAAATTTGGACTCCGAGATTAATTTAAAAATAATTCAATTTTGTTTAAATTGAAAAAAGGCGAATGAAAATAAATTCGCGATCGGGTTAAAAGTAAAATATTAATAAATAAATTTTAAATATTTTCCATTAAATAATTTCGGTTAGTTAATCTCTACCAAAGAAATTGGCTGTTAAATTATATTGGTTTGAATAAATTAAGTATTCGCCGTTAAAATAATTTTGATCGTAAAGAAAATTTCTAATAACGGAAATTTAAATATTTATTTATAAAATAATTTTGTTTTTTGTGGTATTTTACAACCAAGAAAGTTAGTTAGATATTTTCTGATAAATAATTCTGGTATTTTCCAATAAAGAAAGTCTAGAATATTGATTTCATTTTGTATGCTTTTCAATTTCTATTAATTTTAATTAAACTTACAAGCTATCTGGGAAAGAAAGGCAGCCAAATTTGCCGAATATTTCCCACAAAAATTTTGTACCGGGAAATAATCAATTCTTGTAAGCGACAATCAAGTTTGGCTCACACAATTTTCTTTTTTCTCGAAACCCTAAAATTTTAATTTGAATTTGGTTCATCGGCTATTCAGAACAATTAAGTTCACCCAAATTCGACAAACTATTCTTAACAAAATTTGGAATTTAAAACTATTCGGTGAAACTAAGAAATGTATTTAACGAATTTTCCCGGTTATATTTATATAATAAAAATCTGTAATTGAACGAGTATTTGATTTGCCATATTGACTAAATAAATAATTTATAGACCATGTAAGCCATAACTCCATAATTTCTCAAGCTAGATATCTGAATTCTGGTACAGATATTCTTAAAAAATGTACAATTCGATCGTTATACAAGTTTAAATGCCGATATAGTAAAAAAAAAATACTTTTCCGACCGTATGAAGGATGAATAGACTGCAAGTAATCCCCTTACGCTATATCATTCCGGAAAATTAAAAATCGGAAAATCAAAAGCGAATTGGTATGAAATTTAAATGGCTATTTTAGAAATTTATTAAAATTAAAAGTTGGATTTACACCAAAATTATTATTGGAATTATCGGAATCAAAATTGAAAATTAAAAGCGAATTGATAGGAAATTTAAATTATTATAAATTAAAGGTGAGTTATTGAGAAGAACCCAAATTTTATTGTTTTTAAATTACAGAAATCTAAACTTATTTAGCAGGGAATTGATTCATGTTCATTAATGTTCTCCAAAATAAAAATTTGAATTAATTTCATGCCACTCCAGCATCACAGCTCCCTACCTCTCTAAATGCTTTGGAAAAGTTCAATATATTTATGGATAATATTCCGTAATTAAGAGTTCGATTGGATTAAGGATTCGAATCGATGGGTGACGAATCAATAAATTGGAAGAGGTAAATAAATTGCCTGCAAATGTATTAAAGGAACCACAGCAAAATTTGAACACAGCTTTGGATGATTTGGCGACCCAATTTGCAGACATTTGTAGACAATATCCGATTTTTATCGAACTTCTCATTGGTCTTAAATATTAGCTTTTTAATAGCTAATTTTAAAATCTTTAAATTTAAGGAACGAATTCAAATTAATCGAACGAAACCCGATCGATTTGAATTCCAATTAATTAATTTCTTGACTCAATTGTCACCGAACCGAAGGTACGTTGATTTCAAATTGTTTTTTCTTTTAAATTAAATGCTACATTTAAGTATTTTTTAAATTAAATTAAAAAAGTAGAGCTTTTCAAGCAAATTCCTACCTTTTAATTTAAATTAATTATCCACTAATTTGCTAGATTTTATTTATACTTAGAATGGAATTTTCTATTGTTTATAGTAAAAGTTAGTTTAAAAATTGCCAACACACCCACCAACCTTCCAATTAATTTAATACAATTGGCGATTTAAATGGACGCTCTACTCCCTTTAGGACTTAATAGCCAATTTACCATGACCATGATTTAAATATAATCGGTACATGAAGGCATTTTTATGTCCGCTGGTTATCCAATATCTTCTTTTTCTTTCTCATTTATTCTTATAAATATTGGATAACGAGTGGATATTGAAAGCGGAGTTAGCCGGAGATATCATTCAACTGGCGATATTCAAATTTTTACAAATATTTGATCATTTTTCAAATTTTCCTCAATAAAATCAATTCCTGAGCGTTAAGTAGGACGAATCCTGTTCTACCTAATTCAAAGGCTCTTCTATTCTATTACTTAATGTTAAAAAAAGCTCCCTGAACCCATCCAGTTATTCAACAATTTTTGAACAAAAGAATGGGCACATAGATGGGAATGAAAGACCAGACGAGGAACTTACATCATTAGCAATATTGGTGCTAACAACTCCCTCGTATTAATTAAATGATTGACATAAGCTCGGGTATGTTTTCGACAAGCTACACAAATGCAATCTTCTACAAATGGTTTAAAATCATCCTGATACCTAAAAGATAGAAATTGATTAGATTCAAATTCAGATAGATGATTAAATTTTCAAATCGAAACAAGATTACCTGCTTTCCTTTAAATCAATCACAAATGGAAACTTTATATCCTTGGATTCGGATTGATTGTATGTGAATGTAAGCGCACAATTTTGTGACGTTGCCAAATAAACGTAGGAACTATCAAACACATCGATTCCGGATTGAATCATTCCCAAAACGGTCAACGGATTATATGGACCGGACATAATTTTTAATTTATCGATCGGTAATAATTGAACGGAACGATCGATAATCTCTTTCGTTGATATCCAGTCGATGTTACAGGCGGACGGTCCGTTATTATGAAACCCATCGATAAAGTATCCACCGATTTCTGTACTATATGGATTCAGTTCGTTGATCATTCGTTCCCGAGCTACATGATTGTAACCGCCTTCGATAGGCATTATAACCATCGAATCGGTTAGAATCTTACTACTCCGATACCGTTCCATACAATTTTTAACGAATGATTCGGTTCGTTCAACCGCTTTCGAAATCCGTTTTTTGGAAGATTTTTGATCCGTTTCACCGTCACAGAGCAGGTGGAACATATCCGGTCGATACGCTTCCATTAAATCCATATATTTATCGGTTGTTATAAATACCTTACCGCTTCGGGGAAATATTGATACGGAACCCTTTTCCTGATAACCAACAGGAGATGGTTCGGCGGTATCTCGTAACGTAACATACGTTATGGAATTTGGATGGCCAGCGAATGTGGATATGCCAGCTTTATATTCTAATAACGCTTCCTGCATTTGGTGAGTGGTTTCTACGGATATTTGTAATCCAAATGAATCGACATTTAGATAATTAAACGTTTCATTGGATAGATGAGGAATACTACCGCCCTAGAAATTTTAAAAAGGATAATTCATCGGTTTCCGGCGGATAAATAAACGGAAAACTAACCTTACCTTTGTATACAACAGGAGAAGCGGAGTCTTGAGGGTTCGATCACCTTTTACCAAGAGTCCAATACGTCCTGAACATTTGGATATTGATTCAATTACGAATTTCATTGTTTTGTGGGTTTTTTGGATGAAATTTTGGAATTTCTTTCGGCTTTTAAATACGGTTATATTTACACACGTTAAAATGACAGCTGACTATTTGCAGTGGCGTACGAAATCAACACAACAGGGGTGCAAATGAGATTTTCCACAAAATTCCAAATTTGAAAATAATTTTAGGAAAAAAGTTTTGAACGAAAAACGGTAAAATTACATCGGAAAAAATATTATTTTTTGAAATTCATGAATTTTGTAGAATTTTCAAAAATTTTCCAATTTTTAAATATTTTCAAAAATATGTTAAATTTTCAAGAAAATGTGAATTTTCAAAAAAATGTTAAATTTTCAAAATATTAAGTTTTTGAAAAAATGTAAAATTTTCAAAAAAGTAACATTTTCAAAAAATGTAAAA
Organism: Symmerus nobilis; assembly: GCA_027564815.1. NCBI lineage: Eukaryota > Metazoa > Arthropoda > Insecta > Diptera > Mycetophilidae > Symmerus > Symmerus nobilis. The sequence continues at coordinate 18,255 of JANTOP010002519.1, forward strand.
TTTTCAAAAAAAG
>JANTOP010002530.1:0-18258 GCA_027564815.1 Symmerus nobilis
GAGATTATATGGAGACAAAGCTATGATAGCCATTTGAGTATGTCAACTATACTCATATGGCCGCAATTCTACTGTCCCACAACTCCCCATGTCCCACTTCTCCCCAATCTCCCTTACAAATGTTTCTATCGTATGTGTATGGTATACGTATATGTGTACGAGCCCCCAAAAAACAGGGGATGATTTTTTAAAAAAGTTTGTCCTTCAATTTCTCGACTAGAGCTTAGGATTAATTTTCTATAATCACATTTACCGGTCCTTAAGGAAATTTCCCGGAAATTTAATATTTGCAAAAGAGTGTCAGAAAAATTTTTTAACTTCTTCAGGGACGAATTCTCAAAATTTGACTTATTGACTTATTGACTTAACAACGAAAGTTTTTTTAATTTAACCATTTAACAATGTATAAAATTCAGAAAATTCAAATTTTTTTCTAAGAAGGCTGGAAAAACAGGAAAAATAAAATGGCCACATTTGTGTACTTTGGTCGTTAGTGTGAAAAAATTACATAAATTCGGGGTATACTGGGTCTGTACATGCCTTACACATATATCGGGTGCAACGAATACACTTTTTGTCGTGGCATCATGGAAGATTTTTAAGAAAAATTTGTCACGGAAAATGGCCAACTCCATCAAATCGTTTATAATCTGTTCTCATCAAGTGCACACAGAACAATGATATTATAATTTCAAACCGATTTTGACTTATTGAAATTATAGTCTACAATGTAATTGTTATTTTTTGAAAAATTTTAGCAATTTTAAACCCTAGCCCCTAGCAAAATAACCCTAAACGTATACACATATGTGCCAATATCCCTGAAGAGGTTAATATAGAAACATTGCCCAATAGTTTGGCCAAAATAAAACAAAATGGATGATTTTTTCAAAAATTTTCTGAATAAAAATTATTCGAAAATCACTTAGAAATGATTTGGAATCATTAGATTAGGAAATTTTTGAAAATCGCTACTAATTTCAACAAAAATCGTTGAATTTTATGGTAATTTGTACAAAGCGCTCTTTTAAAGGAATGTTTAGCACATTAGTTAGGACAGGATCCCTCGTAGTAAAAGTGTTGATAGATCACCCTGGTTATCCCCTATTTGAACCCGTTTTCAAATTTCCAAATTTTAAATTTGTTGAGAAATTATAACCGTTTTCCTGAAAAGTTGTCGTTTTTTTATAAAATTGGTTTTTCCACAATTTCCTCATTCGACCGGAAAATTTATTCCCCCGTAACTAGAGTAAATGTTTTAACACGTTGGATACTGTTGATTGAGCTACTTGTGATTTTAATATTACAAGATAAAGGTCACTGATCTTGACTTATATACCTTACATGTTATAAAAGAAAAATTATTTCTGGGTAAAGTGTCTCACATATATCCAAACATGTAATTAATGTGAGTTGAATGTGAGTTACATCTGTCCTCAGTGGGTTCATAAGGTTCACAAGCAGCAAAAGTGTTTTAAATAAATTTTGAAATTATTCTCAAATAAATAATAAAATATAATAGAGTTTGTCACTCGAAATAAAAATAAAAAATTTAAAAAAAATATTTTAAAGTTAAAATACATTTTCCCCATTGAAGGTCGCATTTTCTAAAAACAGGTAGCGTTAACAGAGTTATCCAGAACACTCGCTCGCTCCTATTCACTCTTGCTCTCATTTTTTGTCTGGTAACCGCGTAGCCTCGCGGGAATATACTGTTAATACCGGATGGTTTGTAGGGCCAAAGCGTTGTTGTCTTAAAAATAAATAAATATTGAATTATTAATGAATTTTAAACTAAAAACAAATAATATTACCTTCAGTTAAGAGAAAAGAAGTTTAATTATTAAAGGAATTTTAAACGATAAATAAGTAATTTTCTAGAGAATAACAATATGTAATTCGACTAGAGAATAATACGGGATCCGAACAATGAATCCGTCTGTTAAGTATTAGAATAATTCCATATAACGTTCCCCCATTTAAAATAAAATAAACGACTGCGAATTAAAATAATAAAAAAAAAAATAAAATTTTCTTAATACTTGAAAGAGAATTCCTCCTTGAGACAATGTTGATAAACGGTTTACATAAACGATCAACTTATAATAATAAACTAGCAAATTATTATGCGAAAAGAAATTATTTAAATATTTAGATTTGTTGGAGATGGATTTTGTTCCATATTAAATCAAAGAACGATAAGAAATGGGAATTGAATAAATAATGAATACAACAATGCAATATTTTAATTATATAAATGGGTTATTCAATGGCGTTTATGCAAATCTGAATATTTTATAATTTAAAGAGAAAATAGAGAAACCATTTATTGCATTTAATTTCCTATGTTCGATCGAATTTCCATAGGCAATCACTGAAATCGATACACCCCAACCAACAGTTGTTCGGAATGCATTGACTTGTTCTCAGTTTTTATTATTATGACCGCAGTCATTTGAATAAAATCTATTTAAAAAATTAGTTTAAATTGCTTATTTCTTAAAACACCAAAAAAAATAAGTGTAAGAAATTGGACTTAATTCGAATCGTAAATTTTCATATATGGGTAGGAATGCATACACGCGTTTCTCGTGCATCGAGTTAACGATCATAAATTTACCGAAAACAATAATTACATAATGAATTGGAGAAATATTAATGAGTTTTCTTTTTGTAGATGAATACGAAGCATCAGTTATTTAAAAGATCTCACTATGGAGATTTTAAATAAATACCTAAACCTCAATCAGCGTTGGCAGCACAGCTTCCGCTTTCGTAATGGTTGTTTTCTGCCAAATTACGGAACGTGAGGAAATTAAAAATGAATTTACATTTACATTTGGGAATTTCTGTTTCAGGGATCTGCATAAAATAAAATTTGCCAACTCTGACTCAACTTAAACCTTTAAGGCTGGTCGTCCATTGGACGCCTAGTCGTCCGACTTAGTACACCGCGTTCATTACATACGATTCAAGATTCTTCTTCAAGATTCGCTTCTAAAGGACGACCTACAGTTGGTTCAAATTCATATGACTAGTCGCCCGAATACAGACGACTATGCGTCCAATGGACGACCAGACTAATTGAATAACAGAACAAGTAATTAAAATATTCTTGGAAAAACCAAAATCGATATAAAAAGGGATACGGTAAATGAAGGTCTAGCTGTACCAATATGCAGTTAACATTAGAAAAAAAATTCAAAGACACGTAGGTAGTTCTTTTTTTCTAAAGGCTTGTGTGAATAAGTGGCTTGCCGTTGAGTAAAATTTTTTTTCTTCATCACTATTCGAACGCCTCTTCAAATTATTCAACGATATTTAGCTGAATCAAGTATAACAAATTTATATCAAGCTTGTAAACACTGTATTCGAAAAGATTTATCAAACATTGTTAGATCGAGAATAATGTATGGCTTGTTGTTAATTTCCATTTATTGTTTCTTTAACTCTACCAGTTTCCATACAGTGCCCATAGATTTTCTTTAAGGCCTTTATTAACAATGATGTTGACAAGATAATAGAAAAAGCCAGACAATTGAAATATTCAATTAGAGATATTATAATATAGATGTGATAATCGATAGGCTTGAAAGGATTTAAGTGAATAAAGGAATCCCTGATCTATAGTAGATATATGTAATCCTTATAGTATGTATATCAAAATTGTTCAAAGTTAATCAATACATTCCATACAAATTTGTTAATTATTTTAGATTATAAGCCAGCTATGCGAAGAGGACATTGTATACATTGAGACGGTAAAATTAGATAACATCCGTTACGATATAATAACTATTGATTGAACAAATTTAAAACAAAGATTGCAATGTGAATAGCTTCTGAAAGGAAAATCGGTATAATAACGAATAAAGTTTGATTGAAGAAATGAAAGCTAAAAAAGTACCTCCTTATAGACAAAAGAGGTACTCCTTTCATCGACTAATAAAATATGATTCGTTTCAACTTCCGGTTACTTAACTATTTATTAATTTTTTAATTCTAGTCTGGGAACACCTTCACATCTCATCTTTCAACAAAGTATACAAAGGCAAAACATGGAAATTGTGACCGGTAACTCTATGTTGGAAGTATGTAGTTCCGAACTCATAGTGCCATGGAGCGGAAGCAATAAAGAGGGTAAATTTCATCAATTACATGAATACAAATAAATAATAAAAACTACGTTTTTTAGGATACGAGCTGCTATTTGAACATCAAGAAGAAAAGGAGACCATAATAGAGATGTTTAAATAAATGGAAATCCTAAAGAAAAACTCCATTTTAAATTATTTCTCAAAAGCAATTTTTCTCATACCCAAATTTTGCTAATTATTCCCGGCATCGATTACTATCAAATTTTCCCATCATTCTCAACCTCTCCCTAAATATGTTCAGCTGTTATCCTACCAATTACGACCAACTTTCTTCCTAAATTTCCCAACATTTGTTCCGAATATTTAGAAAATTTTCCTTTGGAGTGGAGGCTGTTTGGCCTGTCCATCGTTTAATTTTTATCTTTTCGATTTGTTTCAAATTTGATCGAAATGTAAGCCATTTGTCTGACATGGCAGACGGTAATTTTTGATCCCAGGTCATACCTGCGATCAATGTGTCTTGAAATAATATTTTTGTTTTAATTGTATTTGGTGCAAGCCAACCTAAGGGATCAAATATTTGTTATGCTTCTTATAAAAATGATTGCTAAGATATTGCTTATAGTATCAGGTAAAGCTGGAATTCGAAAGTGGCTCTGTAAGGGTTCCAGCAAATCTCAAGAACTTTAATCGCATCGTTTTCTCCAAGAGGTTGGCATTCGATACTTTTCTTTTCATTGTGTATATTTCGAAAATTATCCTGATCGTTGGAGGTTTCTAATAGCTTGATAATTTCCCGTTGTAGTTTTAACACGTCGTCTTTATGAAAGGCTACTGGCATTAGGTCGTCAACGAAAAAGTCTTCTGGCGTTTCTACTGCAGCTGATGAACATTCGTTCCTTCATCTATCGCAAGTAGGAAAATATGATGCTGAATTCGTTCCGTATGTTACCGTTGTTAATGCGTATTCTTGTACGGGTTGTTGTAATGTTTTTCGCCATAAGATTCTTCCGAAATTTTTATGTTTAGGAGAAACTTTGATTTGCTGGTACATTTTTTCAATGTCGGCCTTGCAATGCGAATTTACATTTCCTTCAACGAAGTAGGATACCGATGGACAGGCAAACAGTAGGTGTTAGTATTCTTGTAGTGATTGTTTAAATGCCTCAAGATGGAAGTTATTATTCTGAAATTGTTATAACCACATCGTATATCTTAATTTAAACGGAAATTTATTGAAACAAGAGGTGCATTTGGAAGAATGGGATCTTCCATAAACCTCCTCATAACATCCACTAACATAGTTACTGACAACCTCTTTAGTCAGTTTTGGCAGAACTACGGTTGTACAACTATGGAAGTAGTCAGAAATGGTCCGTCACGAAATAGTGGACGAATAACTTATTACTTTCCTGCGTTTTCTATACTTATTACAACTTTTCTGATTTTTATCGAATTTTCCCTAATTTTTGTGCTATGAGATTCCGTTCAAGATTTATAGAATTTTAAATTCATTAAAAATGACATTCAAGTCACCAAACTCTATTACGGACAGTAAAATTACAGTTCTAATCTACGCCAGTTTACATGTGTAAAAATCACGATCGAATTTCCCTATTCATTCTTTATAATTTTACAATTAGTAGAATTTGTATTTTCTCAAATGCGAGAAACATTTTTGAGGTCATATTATATTTTCTATAATTGTAAAAAATATTGAAAAGGAAATAACTATTAACAAAACTATTAGCTCAATTGACTAGTGAAAATGAAAATATTTACTTATATTAGTCATTGTGCTAAACTCGGTAATTTTACCCGATACCTTCTTATGAGGTGAGACACAATTTATAGGTATATAGACTTTGACGAATCACTGCTTTATCAATTGATTTCCAGCTGATCAAAAAATGTATTCAACACAGATTTGTAAATAAAATATGTTGAGAAAGAAATGTCAAATATGTATAGACAACTGAGACGGAATCCGGTAGCTGGATATTTCACAGATTTTCTCTGAATTTTATCAATGAATCGATTTTCTCAATTTTCTATATTTTTCCTGTCATCTTCTAGTTTTGACCCGAATTTATTGTAGTGACTTTCCCGATTTTACGGTTATTTTTCTCGATTTAGACAAACTTTCCTAACTTTTCCCGACTTCTCGCTTTTCCTGTTTTTTTTTTCAAACTCTTCCCAGCTTCCTAAAAAAGTTGCAGGGACTTCGTCTAATTTGACAAGATTTCTAAGCGATTCCTGACATTAAATCAAATTAACATTCGCCTTTTTCCGTCTGTTTTAATTTTTCCTAAAAATTTTCTCGAAGAGAAAATTTCAATGTGCGTACAGAAAATTTGAGAAGGTCTTTAGAACATTAAGGAAAATTATAAGACTGTTAAAGACATTGTCAGTTAAGTATTCAATTTTACAGTGTTATATTACAATAGAAGAATGTAAGTCCTCGAAATTATTTCTAGATGTTAGAACCTGATGAGAACTCCATTATTACTATGGTAAGACGGATTTCAAAAATTAAGAACTGCAGTAATCTTTGGAATAATAAGGCCTGCAAACAATTTTTGATCTGTAAATGATTAAGTAAAAATTCAGCCACACTTTTAACTGCCAAATTTGTGTTACGAATTTTTATTTCAACAAATGGAAGAAATTGGATTAGAAACCAGAGGCGCGATTATGGGGGAGGGGGTGGGGTGGATTTATTTTGAATTGTACATGAAGGTATATTTAATATAAAACTATAGTAATATAAAGCAAATATTGTGATTCATTCTCAAATAATGTTTCCTATTATTCTCGCTTTTAAAGCTTTTTTCTCCAAAATTAATTTATATATGAAATAGTTTGTCTATTATTCGTTCGCCCCCTAAGAATTTTTTGCCCCCCCCTCCCCCAGAAATTTCTTGAATTGGCGCCACTGTTAGAAACTAAACATATGTTAGTAGTTAAATTACAAAAAAGACTCAACATGGGGAGATTTTAAAACTAAATTAAGAACTAGTTTGTAAATTTATAAATCATGGATTTGTGGGATTTTAAATTTTGTCGGTAAATGAATAGATTTAAAGTTAGTATCGTAAGAACTTGTAACATGACAATAAATATTTAATGGGAAATTTTCAAATTATCCGGATAGTTTAGCTTTTTAATATTCGATATCCGAATAGTTTAATAAAAGTTGGATAGTTGGAAATTCTATCCACAATGACACATTTTGTAGCAAACTGGAACAAAAATTAATCCTTAACATTTGCCATATTTACAACAAATTTTTATTACAATTTACATCTGTTGACCGGTTTACTTTTTAATTAATTTAAAATAGTTACAATCGAATTGTAACTACATTTTGTCAAATATTAATTTTATTATGTGATAAATAGTAAACGAGACATCGTGAAAGAGCCACAGGTTTGCTATGGTGAGTCCTCTACTCACTGAACAATGATGGCATAAAGCCGAGACCGAGTGTATAAAATTACCAATAGATTTGGCTTACCAAATTGGTTCTAATTGAGTGGTATAATTGCAAGTTATTTAAAATAAAAAGGTTAAATAAAAATAATATCAATAATACCTGGCAATATCAATTACTCAAATATACCTTTCTTCTCATCTACCTCTTCTGTTCATATATTTGTATTACCATCTGAATGAGTTCCTATTTCAAATAGTAGTGTTCCGCCTTAAATTTACTTAATATTATTATTTTACTTTATAGCATTTCGTTACAATTTACCTTAAAATATGTACGGATAGTAATTTCCCAAGGTAGCTTCTTGTTCTTGTTAGGATAAATGTAGTACAAATTTATATATTTTCTTGAGTCATAATCTATTGGTACGAAAAAAAATGATTGAATTAGCATATTACGCTGTGTTGGATTCACGTGAATCTGAATTACACCCCCAAAGAATCAAAACTTTCTGCAACCCATGCCGAGACTATAATTCTCTGTGGACCTGAGTACGTATAATACATACAGAAATGGGTGGATCTTTTCATCAATATTACATGAGATGATAGGAGGGATTTGTACAGAAATAATTTGAATATAAATATTAAAGAAAAATATTTATAATGCAAATTTTCATAATCCAACAGCATCAAATTGCAGGATGCGGGATAAAGGATACACGACATTTTAAAATAACAAGAATAAAGGTAAAGACACGTCCTACAAATACCCACAGAATTGTTTCCGAACGGGATAGTAGAAATCTGTGAATCAATATTACCAAACTATGTCAAATGAAATTGCTCGAATAAATTCATTCATTTAATTTATTCAAGCATTTACAACAGGAAAATATTATTTTCTTTTAAGAAAAATTATTTCCTACTGTAAAGGTAAGAAAACTTGATGATGATGAAAGCGGGGTCCATAAATAATTCTTACTAAATGTTAAACCGAAGACAATAGTGGGGTCCATAATGAAACGTTCAAAACAAACCCATTAAATAATATTATGAATGAGACAGCTTAGCTGCCATGTAGGCGATCTTAATATTTTTATTTTGTTTTAAATAAACGACAGAAAAAGTATGCAATTAATTTTTTTTTAAGGTTTCGTAAACAATAATACAGAGAAGAAAAAAGATTTCTCCGGTGTGTTATTTCCTTTATCCATAAATTACTTAACATTTTTTTTTTTTTAACTTAAAAGAAATAAATTTGATTATATTCAACAATGAAATCTTTTATAACGCGGAAAAGGGAAGCTATGTTGCAATTTTCCTAGTATTGTTAACCCAAAAAACGGCCAATCGTGGCAATAATGCCGAATTTTTTCCCTTAACCACATAGCTGATTTTTGTACCGTTAAAATTATATCAAAAAAGTAGCCGGAATTTGAAAAACCCGCGTAAAATATTCTTCTTTTTGACTGTAAGATGCCAGCACAATGCCTAGTTACGATGTGCAATTGAAGCGCGATGGGTCAACTAGTATGATTACATCATCAGCTGGTTTTGTTAGTTGACATCAAACATCAAGTGTCTGTCTCGATATTACAAAGAATCAGAACATTGAGCAAAGAATATGCCTGCAATTTAATGTTATCTACGAGATTTCAGGTCCGCATTCATTGCAAATGTTAGAAAACAAACCTGTGATGACTTAGGGCGCATACAAGCTGTGTTTTCATTTTCGATGCTTTTATCGTTTTCGGTGCTTTTACAGTTGTTCATACTGGATTAGTAAGGAGAGCATCGCTTTTACGTGTATTTTAATCGTCGCTTTTATCGTCGCTATTATCGTTTAGCGTTTATCGCAGCTTCAACTTGTTTGGGTACTTAGGTTTATCCAATACGCAAGCCTAGTGGTACAAAGGAATCAAAGAAGGTCGAACAGTTCCGGTTGTCCTTCTATATCTTCAACCGATTAATAAATCAACAAAGCGGAAGAAATCTTGATGGATCTCTATTATTGATAATTCGTTCATGAGAGCGTCGCCAAATGGCTTGTTCCTAAAGAGCTGTATCTTCTACAAAAAGAGCATCGGAAACAAGTTCCTGAAGACATGCTGGAACGATCCAGGTGCTCCAAAAGTGATGTTAACTGTTTTTCTTTCCGATTACCGTGTTGTTGTGCATTCAGAATTCCTGCCAAAATTCCAGACAAACAGTCAATAATTACTACAACTTCAACGTCATGAAGCGTTTACGTGAAAATATCCGTAGCAAAGGATCCGAAATGTGGAAGAACAATTTATGGATTTTGTACAACGATATCATCCAATCCACTCAAGTTGATGATTGTATTTCTTGGCCCCGATTTTATGGGGACAAATATTAACGAACGTTATTGATCAAGTACCGTATTCACCTAATATGGCTCCGGTAAAGCGAAGTAATTGAATACAAGTATATTTGTTAATTCATTTCAGGTTATTAATAATCAGTGACTTTCCCGTTTCGAATAATTACTTAAAAAATCCTTTTATGCATACTCTTTATTGAGTTTTGAATTATTTCAGGCTCCATATTCTCCCGAGCCTCGGTAATAGCGATTTTTAATTCTTCAACACTGTTATATTGCTTATGACGTGCATAGATCCGACAGACAATTATAGTCCATACAATTTCAACCGAATTCAGATCTGGGAAATGGGCTGGCCTGTCCTATTGGTAATAGCCAACTCTCAAGAACTTCAATGTAGTCTGCTTTACATTTCTGATGAAAAAAAGGCTGAATTTAGCTTTTCGGTGAGGCAAAACCTAACCGAAACCATACATGAACAGCCTCCAAAGTTCCTGGTTGAGAAAAATTGAGAATCTTTAGGCAGATCTATCCAATATCCTTTACCCCCGTCTTGCCCATCCAAATTGAATTTCGTTTCGTCGCTGAAAATAATCTATGAATGGTGAAATACGTCCATTTTGGAGGAAAGTTAAACAAAAACTTACCGATTTTGAATTTAAGTTTGGTGCTCTTTTCAATTTCTCTTGTTTTAGGCAGTAATTGCCTCACATTTCGTCTTTATTTGGGTTAATGAGTTTACCGAATTCCATGCATATTTAATAATGTTTCTTTTGTCCCTGATGGAAATCTTCGATTTTCATGATTTTCGTCTTCCTCTTCCATATTTAGAAGGATTGTTGAGTAAATTTTGAATTACACCCAGAGATCTTCCAAGTTTTCGAGAAATTTCTCTCATTCCGACATTTTTCGAATAATTAGCATCTCGAATATTTAATAATGCACTTAAAATATGCTGAGTTATTAATTTACCTTATAACATATGCGCTAGGTGGGTTTAGAAAAATTATCTAGACTGTCTTACAGTTAGCACCCCAGGTAAATTTAGTGAACTTCTAATTTTCAATTTAAATAAATTTTTGTTTAGAATCTTAGAGCCAATTTAGATTCGAAAATATCCTATTGATAAGAGAGAATAATCAACGAAATTTTTAAGAGAAACCAACTCGAGGATAAACTTTATTATACATAATTTCCAAAGAAAACTACGATTTCTGAAATGAAATACAGATTTAATTGAATAATCTTCGTCTTTTCAATTAGTACAGCTATTTTACTATTTATTATAAAACGTATTATTTTACAAAATATTCTTTACTTTACTTTCATTTAATTTTGTGGATGTGGTTTCGGTCGTTGAGACGTTTTGCTAATATTACAATTTTCAAATAACCAGAAGATAACTTTTTCCAAAAAAAAAAAAAAAAAAATAAAAGAAATAAACCAAGGAAAGTAATGAGGAAGAAGTGTATTTTCTGAACGAGACGAGAGATATCTCGAGAGTATCTCTATTGTGGTTTTTGGTTTATTCATTATGAAGAAATATTAAGCAGAACAAAAAACTGTAAATAATAAAATAGTTAGGCGCCGTTATGTGGGCGCACCAACTTTGAAGGGCATTCATTAAGTTAGATTAATATTAAATTTAGAAAGACACGGAAAAGAATTTATAGAAATAGTATTGGATTATTCTTCTATTTTACCTAGTTTTTCTTCTTCTTTTTTTATTTGCTGTCCTTTTATTTAAAAATCAAAAAATTCAACTACCAATTTTATTTTTACCTGTCTGACCGATCTTTTAATATTTAAATAAGTCAGTGGGGCGATTACCACTTTACCGATCAATATGACCAATTGATTAGTAATTGATTATATTGGTCATTAGATGCTCTCGAATATTTTTTTTTTCTTTTTCCTGATTTTGGGAGTTTTTTTAAACATTGAATTGATTTGAATTAATTCTTTTAAGATTCGGTTAGTTTAATTCAATCACATCTCTTAGTTTACGAATCTGTTAGACTCTGGTTTAATTAAACGTTAGGTGCGAGTTATAAAAAAAATATAAATTACATACGAATGTTTTAGATATGTAAAATACATTATTAAATTGTAATCTCTTTTCTAATTTTATTTAGACGGGATATAGATAAATTATATTCTAAATATACATTACGAACTTCTATAGAACTTAACTGACATATTAGAGAACAGCCAGCCCCTATTTTTACCAAGATTTATCGGACCTTTTGCTATTTCCCAAAACTTTCAGACTCCTTTTGGTTCGGACCGAATGGTTTTATCTTTTCCAGACTGTCTCGAATATTTCTTCGTGTCATGAATTTTCTTTGACTTCGTTAAACTTTCCCGAAATGCATCTGACCTTTGCCCATTTTTTTCAAACTTTTACCGACTTTCTTAACTTTTCAACCATTCAGACTTTTTTTCACAATTTCCAATTATTTTTTCCTGAATTTTCCTCTCGCTTCTAAAACTCGGGAAAATATTGAAAAATTCGGATAGTGGAAAGTAGTAATAGTAGTAAAAGGTGGGCAAAAAAGTAAACTCGGTAAAGTCTCGAAAATAATGAAAATAAAAATAAAATTTTTGGTCAAAATCGAAAAAAATCAAGTAGAGCCGAAGTGTGATTAATTCCTTGAAAAATTAGACATAGTAAGGAAAATGTTTCGAGTAAATTTTAAATTTCCTACACTTTCTGACATTTCTGGACTTTTCCAATGATAATTTAGGACCAATTTCGATGATGGTGAGATCCGAAGCACTCATACTACAAAAGTGGTAGTATAAATTGGCCCATCCCTGAGAGTGAGAGTAAATACGTGTTCGTGTCGATCCTTGTTGTAATTGTAATTTGTTAGGCAACCAGTATCTATAGGGGGTGGCTACAAGTTTGTTTATCGAACTAAAACTCCATGCATTGATATTAGGGAATACAAATAAGTTTTGAGGAATTTATAAAAGATGTCGAAACTAGTATTATATCACATGGGACCATCTTGTAACTAATATTCATTTAATGCGTCATCATTTCCCTCTAAGAATCAGTATGTGTCATTTCGCTGAAGCGTGAATCAACAACATACTTTCTTTGTGCTCAATTTGCAGGGAGCGCTGCTTTTATGTTTTAATTTGAAGGAAAATGCAGCTGATGAACAACTTTGTGAAGCATATGGGGAACATGCTCCATCAATAAAAACATGTGAGTACTGGTTCCGGGGTTTTAAAATTGGCGATTTTGACACCAGTGATAAAGAACGCAAAGGGAGGCCAGTAAAGTTTGAAACCGCTGAGTTGGAGGCGTTATTGGACCAAGATTCATGCCAAAGTCAAGAGGAACTCACTGAAACCTTGGGAGTAACTCAAGCGATTTCAATACTTTGGACAATACTTTGAATAAAATACATTGAACCAATTTCTCTGAACACCCAATAGTTAACTTTTATATTGGAATTTAATGACAAACAGAAGTTCTCTTATCGTCAAGTCGTCATGGTTACCGTTTGAAATCGTTGGTACGATTGGTATGAATGTAAAATATGATTTTTACACGGAGGAATTGGCGTCATGTTGAGTGGCTGTTACGAAAACCAAACCTTTCATTGTCTATGACATTATTTTTGGAAATATGGCCTTTAAGCCGATTGAGTACAATTTTTAAAAAAATTTACTTAGAGAATTCAAGCAAGCAAGCTAATCGAGGCGCAGTTAGTTAGCCAGACAAATTCGTTGAGCTTTCCGAAGTTAACAGTGAACACTGCAGAGGCATGTTTAAGTATTAATATTAATTTGTATTAAAATGCAATAAATAACCGCAATTATGTGATTATGAATTCGAGAATACCGGGCGGAATCTATACCTGGCCGTCAGCGAATATTAGTATTATGCTTGTAATATTTCAACCGTTCGCATGCTATTATTGCCCGGACCAGTGATATTAACACTAGACAAATGCAATACCCTCAACTAGCTTAAAAAATGCCCTTAATTACCCATAAACCGAAAAAATGCATATTATGCTTAACATACAATTGCTTGGTACCTGGGGTAAATCTGTTACAACAGAAACACGTCTCTCAGCTTCAGCATTATAGAATGTGGCAGAGTCATGACCAATTTAGGCACGCACACGATTTCTGAAAACACATTCTCTTATTCAAAATTTTTACGATTTCCCATATTTTGCCAAAACTCATCTACCGGTTTCATAACTTGAAGAGTAATTCAACTGGCTTATTGTAATCCAAATAAGCGTTTAATAGTTTAGCAATATTTGCTAGGGATTTTGAACGTCGTGCAGAATAATTCAAGCAAGCATTAGGATCTATAAAGCTCAAGGCTTTAAGAATTTTCATTATCAACTGGATGTCTCTCTGCCATTTCTCAGACTGCTCTCTGGTAAAACTCTAATAGAATGTTGTTCTTTGATATCAAGACACTGCAGAATATCATCGCAATCTTTATCAACTTGAATTTGCATTATTGGCAAAACTTTGTTGTGATTAAATTGAGTTATTGGCTATTGTGTTTACTATTAAATTAATGAATGAGTTCTTTTAACTCGATTAAAAATTTTTAAACTAAAATTCTAAAATGCTTTTAATCTGAATCATTTTACTCTTTTACCCTTCCAGTGGTGGTGATGTGCCGTATTTTATGTATATCATCAGAAGCAATAGAAATTTCGGCGTACATTTTTACCAAATTAATTTTTAATTGTCAATTGGAAACGGAATCTTAAGTATGTAAAGTGATGCGTTCAATTAGGTCTCGCAATCCGACAAAATAAAATAATTACTCTGTAAATTAGAGAAGAAAATGATTAAATTTATCATTTTAAATTCCATATCAGCAACAATTTTCGGTTCGGTTATTCTTATCAATGAAACGTTTAATGATAAGAAGAGGTCGCACCCAAATATTAGAAAACAAAATAAAAGAAACAAACAAACGTGTTTTATAAGTATAAGTAACCTTCCTATCGGAATATTTTCGGATCGCTTCTCGCAATTTTTTCTTTTCAAAAATTATCATAATTTAAGCAAAACAACATCGACAATTGCTTACTGGTTTTTTTTTTTTTGGGTAAATTAATTCAGTAAATTTGTTATTTTTTTACTGACCCACCCAGAAGATCAACCGTTGATCAATTATCTTAATTAATTATACAACCAAATTATAGCTGAATATGGGATAACGGACGACCTACATACATTTTTCCCCGACTATATTTCCCGTAAATATTCACAAAACCCTTTTCCGAATATTCCCGTTTTTATTTGGAAAGATTAGGAAAAGTGGGGGGTTTCTTTTCGTCTGTATGCGTGTGGGTTGTATATTGTCCTTATTTGGTATTGAATGGATTGTTCACGATTTTTTACACTTAGCAATGGGGATGAGATTCAGGATACGGGATAAAACGGGATGTGTAAAATAGCTACTACCAACCCACCAACCAACCGAGAGGAAAAAATGGCGACTTACACAACCAAATGATTTTCCGCACCCAATTCTTGTGATCAGCGAAGAAAAATTAAGAATTACAAGATAATAAAAATGAGAGAACTGAAAATGGTTCATCATCCTCGGTTACGTTCAGGACCATCCGGAACCTAAACCATCGATTTTTCTTGCGTAAAATAAAACATTCTTAAAAGAACTTTTTTGCGTAATTTCTAAAATTACAAACTTACATGATTTTATCGAACATGATTTTCCGCCCGGATTGTCTAAGAGTCCCTTCCTAGTCCGACGGTATAAAAAATTAATTTAAAAATTTAATAACTTAATTTTTTGTTAATTTCTTAAATTTATTTAATTCGCAAAAAACAACTATAAATTGGGTAATTTTCTTTTATATTTTTTTTATTTGGCACAACACTGATTTTTCTACCTTTTTACTGACGTTTTGTAAATATTTCTTGGGCGAATAAATTATTCAATTTACATTTGAATTATTTAAAAGCGTATTGAGCCATTCTTTCTTTTTTTGGCCATCAAAGTGATTTGCATTTAGTTGGGAGCAAAATGAACATTAAAAAACAATGAGGAAAAGTACACTAGAGACTATACACACCCAATTGATTACATGCACACGCCATGTTCAAATATAATTTTTTTTTTAATGCGATTAAAGATTTTTTTCTTGGGTTCTCGAACACAACACAAAACAAATGTATTAGGAAAGTTCTTGACGCGTTGGTTGGTAAAGTTGTACTGGATTGGTTGTACGGCAAATTGTTGTGCATGATTTTACAGTAAATAAAATAACACTTGTGAGAAATATACCAAGAAAGAAACGCAAGTAAACGTTTGGTGGAAAATAGATAGAAGTGTCATCGACAACTATATCGATGTCATCTTATTTGAATGTTGAATATTATATGTTGAGTAACTAACTTGCAGAGGCTTTAACAAGGAATAGAAGCCTCCAGCGGCTGTGGCTGGATCCTGTTGGGTTTCTCTACATTTTTGTAACTCAATAAAACTGACAATAAGTTCGCATACTTCCTTATCGACAGTAAAATATCAAATTAAATTTAGTTGTAAAACAAGGCCTCATCATCATCTTGTCTTTTATTCCTCGCAGGGACATAAGGCATCAACAAATTTCCCCCATCTTACTGTTCTGAGATAGCCTTCACTTCGTTCTACTATACCGACCACCAACTATATCGCTAAATCACCAACGGATCGTCGCAAAGTTTGACCGATCCAGTTCCATTTTCGTCGTTTTACGTGGATCACTGCTTTTTCAATGTCAGTCTTTTTCCACAAATCCTCATTTAAGACGATAGTTGAGTAGCATATTTTACAAATTCGTCTCAAACACTTGTTAACAAATACTGGAATTCGAGACTCAATAGAGTTCGTAACTTTCCAAGTTTTACAACCATAAAGTAGGACTGGTGAGAGGATACAACCCTCTTTACACCAGAACGAACAGTAAACCATTCTCCTAGGTTACCACGATGCTTTACCCTACATTTGGCTTCCCTATAGAGTCCACGAATAATGTTCGTGAGCTTTCCAGGTATACCATTAGTAATACACCAAAATTAAGCCTGCTCAGCCTTAAATGTAATATAATCAGCTTTGTAATTTGTAATTAGAACATACCTTATCTTCGCAATGTTTAATTCTGGTTACTCCAACACCATTTCCATTCCCCTTTACCCCAATATATTGCATTGATTCGCAATTTCCTCCCACACGCAGCGTTTCGCTTGAACATCCCTCGCCGTTGCGAGTTTTCGCATTAAAAAATAAAAGATTGTCATCTAAGAGCTCCAACAATCGCTCGTTTTGCATTTGATTAATCCACTAGCAAAATTTAACTAGCATTTATTAAAATTTAAGTTGGAAAAAAAAAGAATAAACATTTGAACTTACGTTATTCATTTTGCTTCCCCCTCGATGACCCATTTGACGATGTATCCCAACATCTTTCTATATATGGGGAGAAACAATTAAAGAAATGTCGTGTTTCATAAGTTATGTCGACTTTACTTGCTGTTCCACCGACTGATTTTGTGGTGTCCAAAATGACAGGGTGGTGAATAAAATATGTACAGCCGTATTGTCAAATAGATATAGACGAAAATGTAGAGAAAATCGTCGGATTCTAGCCCCTAGAATTGATAAAATTACATACAAGATAGTGTTCAGTGAATTATTTATTTATTTACAATCAAAAGGCCCAAAGCCCTACCGATCTTTATGAAAGAGCTGCCATCTACAAGGAAACCGGCCACTGGATATAGACCTATTGAAGATGACAGATAGGGGAACTACCAAAGACCGCGAACATCTGTGAGCGTATAGAGAAATACAATCGCGCCGGCTTCCTTTCTTAGCATTAAGGGTTTTAAGAACCTCAGCTACTTCTTCAGTTAATTAAATTGCATCTATGTTAGTTGTGTTTGGAGCAGTTGGCTTATAATCTGAATTAGTAACAAAAGCTGTGTTCAAGTAAACATCCTGATAGTACGGTAGTTCTTGACGGATAACCACTGGGTCTCTATTTCGTCTTAATATGCGGCCAAAAAGGTTTAGGATTCTTTAACAAATCCAATTGAATATCGTCAAAATATTGTCTGTACGCTACCATTTGCATACTCTGAAATATGCGCCTCAGAGCGGCTAATATTTTATAGAAAGGTCTTACAAGTTTACCATCATTGTCGATCGGTCCAAAAACGGAGGACCAATTAATATTGAATAAGTGCTGGAATAAGACCTAGATAGTCAGCTTTCTTAAAGTCAAATCCACTCTGAAGGATAGATAGATAGATGATTAAGCGGGTGTGGCAATATCTGCCCAGTAACCACCGAAGCCACCAATGGGCTTATTGTGGCATCCCGAT
>JANTOP010002541.1:0-18258 GCA_027564815.1 Symmerus nobilis
ACTTGCACCTGTTATACTCGTGGTTATGCCCTACACGTGTACCAAAGATGGATCGAATCGGTCACCCATGATCCGTATCCTGCCCTTGTTAGTGCCTTCTGGCTGTATACCGACGATATATAATTACACTATGCGCCAAAATTAAAAAAAAATCTCTGCAACGTAGATGCCTCTATATTTTTCGTGTTGACGTTGGCCTGCTAAACATGAAAATCGTAATAAAAATTTTTTCTATGGATAGAGTTCCGAGATATGAATTTTTGAAATTTTTTGCAATTTTTTTAGAGGTAATCCCACATATTTGAACATATCTCGAGTTAGAATTGCTCAATAACAAAAGTGATGGCGCATAGTGTTATCATGTTTGGATCTCTATAATTTAGTTTTAGACATAAAAATATTGAATTGAATCAATTCGGTAAATCACTCGTTCGGTCAACTTCAGAATTGAGGTACTCGGAATTTTCTTAGGGATGGTAAGTTTCAGAAATGTTGGTTAAGAAATAACGGAGATTTGACTTAGATTTAGAAATAATAAATATTTTATTTAACCAATTTGATCCATAATTAATATGAATGTACATTACATAAGACATAATTAGTGGTCGATAAAGTCGGAAAATTATTATAAAAATCCGAGAATTTGGCAACGGCCAGGAAATAATAAAAAAATTGAAGAAAAATCGAAATCAAATGTCATACTCAAAAGTTTCGACCATTACCGAGGAAATATGGTAGGGAAAATTCGTAAAAGTTGAAAACTAATAATAGGGAAAAACCACAAACGTTCCATCAAAATGGGAAAAAATTGAAAAATCAGGAAAAGGTCGAGGAGAAGCTGTTCATTAAGTGAATTTAACTTAGAGGCTTCCTAAAATGGCCAATCAAAATTTCAAATATTGAAATGAATTCACGGGGATTCGATATTAAATAGTAAAATACTAAACTATAAATTAGATTTAAGTATAATAAATAAATTAAATCAATAAGATAAATAAATTCAAATAGAAATTTAAGAATAAATTCAGCGATTTAATCCAATATTATTTATATTTAGATAAATTAAATCATTAATAAAATTTAATTCTAATTTATTGTTTTTATTCCTATAATTTCAGGTATGTATTTACATAAAAAACATAAATAAATCATTGACGGAAAATCAATTATCTTTTGGTGGGTAAGCTTTAATAAGATATTTTATCAATAAATTTTCCATTTACAGTCAACAGAAATACCCAAAATCACCCCAATCTTTCTAAAAAAAGAGGTGATTTATATCAAAAATGTAAATTTAAGTATACGAATTAAATGATAATTAAGTAAATATAGTAATAAATTCAACCACCTTCGTTAAAAGAAAATTCCCTTAAAGAAGCGATGGTATGAAATATAAATAAAGATTCGGAAATACATGTTTAATTTAATTCATTATGATTTTTCTTTACTTTGATTTTGATTCAACAATATTTACAGGCATCCCGGGGTAGAACGTTGAATTATTTTATTTTCTGTCCCTTTAAACGAGGGAGTGTTTAATTTTGATATATTGATACGGGAACTGTCTGTATATAATATCAATACAATAGACGACCCTTATCATTGTTTCCGACGATTGTCTTACAAATGGAAAGAGAAATAACCTTAATCGAAAGTCGACACGCTATTCTATAATTTAGCCTTTATATTTGTTTTTATCTGTTAAAAAAAATATTTTTTTTTGTTAATTTCCTTTTTTTTCTGTGTCCTCATCTAATGATTACTTTGTCGCTTATTTATATTTAGATTTTCCTACCGAATATTCTTCCCATCCCCCCATTGTAGTTTTTCCTTTTTATTTCTTTTCTTTTGGACTTCTCTTATTCGGTTATCTTTTCCGTTGATTTCAATCAACTTTTCACTTAGAAAATTATTTATTTAAATTAAACGATGAAAAGAAGAAATTATCGGAGATGTGGGGGATAAGATTTTTGGGTGTGACCATAGAAAAAAATTAGAAAATTCGGCACCCAATTTCCATACACACCGTATATAGATCAGAAATTATTTGATTTGATTGTTCTTTTTCTGATGTCGCCGAGCCAAAAAAAAATATATGAGAAAATGAGATACGAAATAATGAATTTTTAATGTAATAATTTCCATCAAAATTTCCAACCCAAGGATTAAGTAAAAAATTTCGTTAAAATAGAGCGATATATTCAGATTTCTTGATTTAACGATTATTATTATGGGGGATCCTTTTTGATGAATATACCAGTCCCCTCCGGCGATATTTGTGGGCCGAGTAATCAAATGTAATTTCCATAATTTTATATATTTTTCCTCGGAAAATTTTGATGTGGTTATACCTACTCAACTGTTCGTTTGTCTCCAGTAATTTATCATTTTATTCAAATTAGGTTTTATTTAGGAAGGAGACTCACAAATTTACTCTAATCATCAAATCGTATACCCCATACCTACCACCTACCTACCTAGTAAATGATAAGACACTTAAATTATATCTTCCTTTAAATATATAGTATTTATATTGAGGCAACTTGGTGATATTAATTTTCGAAAGGGAATACAATTGTGGACTTGTTCCGTTCGCTTTAATTACCCAATTTGTAAGTTTTTCACTTCCAAAATAAATTTATAATATTATAAGTAGAAACCCTCCGGTTGATTGTATTCTAATGGATTAAGTACTGAAACAAGGATAGTACTCCTAAATATAATTGGAGTTTGTACTTTATAAACTAATTTTGAATGAATTTTTATTGTACAGCTTAATTTCCTTTTTGATATAATTATTTTAATTATCCCTTTACGTTTGGAAGTTTATACCGAAATTAAAACTTTCTAAATTTTAATATTGGAATCCATTATTAATTTATATTTAAATTAGACTCTGCAAGATAGTTTAAAAAAAAAAAACCCCCAATTAATTTTCATATTTCTTGCGATAATATTGAATCCCAGATATGTAATATTAAATCATCGCTGGTAAAATATCGTCCTTATTATTTATGGGATAATAAAAAAATTTTTATTTGTCAGAAAAATATGAGGGAATATGATAATTATGTAGTACAAAATTTTCCGAATAAAAAAAGAAAATATTTAAACAGTAAATTTTATTTTAAAACCGGAAAAACTCTCTTTATTAAATGGAAAATTATTAAAACCAGTTGTGGTGGCTGACTAAAAGTTTCCTAGCAACAAAATTTATATTTATCCAATTTTTTTAAAATTTTTTTTTTTGGTTCGAAAAATTGAATCTCATTTATAAAATCGAGAAAAAGTTAGTTTCATGTTGCAAATAATAAATAAAATTTATTTATTTATTTTACTTGTTTTTCTCTGTATTTACCTATGGATGAGATATAATTTCGCTCATATTTCATTTCCGGAAAATATTTATAATATAAATGAAAAATAAATTATAAAAGATATAATAGAACGAATTTTAACCCATACCCTGCACCAAGAAATGATAGGATCCTTTTACTATTTTATCCAATCCAAATCACCTAAATGGGTTAAAATATGAAATGTGAATAATAAAAAAATAAAATTTGTCACAAAAACCAAAATGTAAATAAATTAAAATATTTTCTCTACAATTTTCCAACCAATCCAATCCGATCCACCTCCAAAACATATCAAAAAACAATATTTTGGGAGGATATGGGTATGGTAATGGTTTGGCTCCTTTTTTCATATCGTTTTACGGTTTTTTGGTTACCTATACTGACTATACCCATACCACATTCTCTCAAATAACAAATATAAAATTTGGAGAAAATTTATCATAAAGTTTGTTAATTAACTGAAAAATTATATATGAGCTTTTTTGGTTTTTTGGGATTTTATCCCTTTTTATTTTTGTAAAATATTGTATATTTTACTTCAGCAACTATAGGTTTACCAATTAAATTGGTATTATACAGAATATAGTTTAGTTAAATTATAATTACCTAATTAGTAATAGAAATCTTGTTGTTAATGAAATGAGCAAATTTATAGCAAAATTGAATGCAAAAATAATCAGACCTTAAACATGAGCTTGAACTGAACTTGAACTTATCAAAATAACGTAATTCCGATTGGTTAAAAATTAATTTTGAGAAATAATTTATTATGGTATAACTCAGTGATGGCGAACCTTTTTGAGAAGCGGGTCAAATTTGGTTAATTATTTTTCAAACTTTTTGAAGCTTAATTTTGGGACAATTTGAAATTTCGTAAACGAACCGTTATCTGGATAGAAAATATATTTTGAAGAGAACAAAATTAAGTTTGAAACTTGAGCTTACAATGGTTTTGATAAAGTTGTTGGCCAAATTTCGTTTTTCATTTAAATGTAGTGAATTTTGAAAAACTTTTCCTGATTTATACTGAACTACGTTTCACAAGTTTTCTGGGAAATTGGAATGGATTTTGGAAGATTTTTCTGATTTTTCTCAGAATTTCTTCTGACTCATTCCCCATTTTATTACTTTAATCTGTCTTTTCAACGACTATTTCTAGACATTTATTACTTTATTTTATTATATTTCCTATTTGTCGACAATCTTTGATATTTTCGGCTTTTATATACAGCCAAAATTCGGGAGAATTTAGAGAAAAACTCGGGGAGAAATTGCTAGAATTCCGAAAAATCGCGAGAAATATAGAATAATCGGGAAAAAGTCGTTAACACATAATAAATTAATTTGATGTTAAACCGATATCAAAATGAATTAATTTAAGTCTTTAATATAAAGCTTTATAGGAATTTAAAATTTTCTACAGAGCGTTTTACCGAAAATTTGACATTTCATTTAAATATAACCAATTAAATGAAGAATTGGATCGGGGATGAAAAAAATGGCATTTAAATTAAAAGCTCCCGATAAGTACTTTGAAATTTTGTAGAGATTTCGTTAACATCAAATTATTGAAATAGATAATTAATTTCAAAACGTATTTACTTAAATCTGAAATGTACAGCTTTCTTGGAGATTTTAATTTACCACAGAGCTTTTTAACGAGAGTTTCCAATTTCATTGACATTTATTTATCAGGAGATAAAATAGATTTAATAATGACTAAAATAATATTTTAATTAAAAGCTTTGGATAAGCTTTTGGATGTTTCTCAAAGCTCTTTTCAGACAATTTTAAATTTCAATGATATTAAATTATTGCGATAGAAATTAGATTATAAAACATATAACTTTAAAACCGAAATTTAAAGCTTTCTTAGCGCTTTTGATTTCACCACGAAGCTTTTAAACGAAAACTTCGTAATTCATTTAAATTTAATTTTTGCAATAAAAATTAAATTCCATTCCGACTTAATTAATATTTTAAGATGATTAAGATTTAAGATAAGCATTTGTAACTTTCTTAAAGCTTTTTTCAGAAAGTTTTAAATTTCAATGACGTTAAATTTTTTGGATAGAAAATGGATTTAAAACATATAATATTAAACCCGAAATTTAAAACTTTCTTAGTGTACGTTCTCACTGAAAAATGTGTTGTAAAATTAAACAAGGGATATTTTGACAACCATTATTTTCAACCAAAAAAGCAAAGGAAAAGATGTAGGACATAGAACTTTTCGTTGTTAATTTGATTGTTTATTGCTAAATTAAGCAACACATTTTTCAGTGAGAACGTACACTTAGTGCACAGAAAATTCGTAATTTTCTTGCTGAGTCCTTTTCTATGACCATTACTGTATTTATACATTTTTTTTTAATATTTTTGATTGGCTGTACTTTCTATTTTGTTGTAAATTATAAAAACGCGTGGGTCATTTAATCCTACGTGGGTCAGTAATCGGACCCGTGGGTCATATGTTTGCCATCAGTGTCCTAAGACTACTCGAAGCTGATTACATGAATAAGAAAAAGTTCTTTTTTTAAAAATTGAATTAAATAATTTTGCGACGAAGACCGAACAAAATATCGAATCAAAAGTCTCGGTTTATTTGGAAAATAAATTGGTATTATATTTAGGAATTTAGTTTAGACATTTAGGATAAACCTTAGGACTAGATCTTTCTATGTTCTTTTTTTTTAATTTAATTAATTTTCTTTAGTTTTTAATATTTTAAAATTTTTTTTTTAAATTCAATTAAAAATACTTGGACATCGTTTAAATAAAATTCATCATACAACAAAAGGCTAACTCAGAACACTAAACATAAAAATACTTGCTTTCAAATTTTAAATCTACTTGGCATTCGTTTGTTATTTGATCGTTTCAATGCTTTGGTTTAAATTTTTATTTTAATTTATTAAAATTTTTATGTTCCAAGCTTGTTTTTTTTTTTTGGATAGTTTTTCTCGGGAAAGCTAACTTTTTTCCGATGAAAAATTTAAAATGTTACGAATTCTTATTGTATGTGTTTTTTTTTCATTGTTTTGTGAATTATTGCTCTAAAAGCCCTAAAAAAGTAGTCGATGTTTCCTATATACATTTAGAAATCTATTTAATTAGATATATTTTTGGTAAATTTATATCATTTTAATATTTTAAAATTTTTAAGTCATAAAATAATTATTTACATGTTTCCCGTTGATCATGTCTCATCATGGAACTCTTTTTTTGTTAGATGTTTGTCCGTTATCCAAAAATTTCCTAATTAGATCTTAGGGGTACAGTCCACACATTTTTCTGATCAAATATTTAATTAGCACGCCCGAAATTAATAATATCTGGTTATATAATAATTGACGATTTCGGAGGTCTCATGGTTCATGGTTCTGATTTTAGAAAGGACACCCGCCCTGCTCTACATATTTTTTTTTTGTAGACTTTACTCGAGAACGAAGAGTAAAAAAGTTCGATTGATGATTGCAGATTAAAGCTTTGAAATTTGAGAATACAAGTAATACCAATAAATCAAGATTGAGAGTTGCTACAGGCGGCGTTGCGATAAAAGACTCGTACGCTACGAATATCTAATAACTTCAATAATTAAGTAAATAACTTAATTTATAATTCTATTTCTCGGAAGCAGAACGACAATAGACATAATTGAATTCTAAATTTCAATAACAAAATGAATCAGAAAATTGTGGACCAAAGCCTGTATCCTGCACATTGTTGACGATTGAAAACCGATCAATTTAGAGTAGACAAATTGTTATTGACTTTTTTGTTAAATTTTTCTTTAATTTTCTCAATTTGTTATTATTATATAATTTTTTCTTTCTGGAAATGAAATAGAGAACATATTTTCAACTAAATTAAAAAAAAAAAAAAAATAGAAAAAAGAGATTTTTTTTAGATTTTTTCATATATCTTATTTTGAGAGGTAGTTGGGAAGCTATATTTCGGAATAAATAATATAATAATTTCTTTATACTTAATCTTTCCACCAAATCATCTTATTATCGCCGAAAATACAGCATCAGATGAAAGTGTACTGTCTTATGAAGCTGTTCAACGTTTATCGATTAATTATACTAGACCGGTTATTATATTGGGCCCACTAAAGGATCGCATTAATGATGATTTAATATCAGAATATCCGGATAAATTTGGATCTTGTGTGCCACGTATGGAAAAATAGATATATCCCTCGATTAATTAAAAATATTAATTGAACATTATTTCTTTTTTATTTTGTTTAGATACAACCCGCCCGAAACGAGACTATGAGGTGGATGGTCGAGATTATCATTTTGTTGCCTCACGCGAACAAATGGAACGGGACATACAAAATCATTTGTTCATTGAGGCCGGACAATACAATGATAATTTATATGGTACGTCGGTGTCCAGTGTTAAGGAGGTTGCCGAGAAGGTATTTTTTTATCATTCGTTTTTACAAAATGTATAAGAAAATATTCTTTATTTGAAGGGAAAACATTGTATACTCGATGTGTCTGGTAATGCAATAAAACGATTACAAGTCGCCCTACTATATCCGGTTGCTATATTTATTAAACCGAAATCCATTGAGTCTGTTATGTAAGTATTAAAATCTCTAAACTATTTAATTCCATCCCTGCGGCAATTTATGATTTAATTATACTCATAATTATTTTATTTTAAGGGAATTAAATCGACGTATGTCTGAAGAGCAAGCAAAGAAAACATATGAACGTGCCCTTAAAATGGAGCAAGAATTTGGGGAATATTTTACCGGTAACTTACTTTTTCATTGTAATGTAATAATTGTAATAATTGTTGAATTAATGGCTGTTTAAGAATAAATTATCTACTATAATAAATCCACTATCAGAGTGAATGAATATGATGAAATTGTTATAAGAACAATCAAGTTGTTGTCACTTCGTTATATGTATACTCGAATGGAACTTCTCTGTATATACCTCACATCTTTAAATTTTTTCCCATCCTTATGGATTTCTTATTTTTGGATTAGTGATGGTATTCAAGAAAGTACCCGAAAATTTATCGGGCTATGTTTATAAATTTATAAACTTTTCTTTCGTTCCTATTAATAATTAAGCAAAATTTCAAAAATTTACAAATATAACTGTTCTCTAGCACTTTTAAGTTGAACTATGAAATTTGAGAGAATGTATATTCCAATAAACTGCTGGGATAGATTTTTTTTAAGGATTTGTGTCGTTTGTCTTTGGTTTTAGAGAGTATGATGTGCGGAAGATAATGTGTATAGTAAATTAAAAAATAACTAGTTTAACGTTTTCCTTTTTTGCTTTAATTTTTGTGATCTTGTTGCCACTCGTAATTATAAAAACAAATAGCTGTTGTTCAGGGCGATACAATCGAAGAACTGTACACCAAAGTAAAGAATGTAATATGGTCACAATCGGGACCAACAATATGGGTACCATCGAAAGAGCAACTATGACCAACGGCTACAGCAACATGGACACTGCCACCCCGCGTCAAAGCACGGCCTGTATCCAGAACCGGTCTTAATTAATTAAATACTTTTTTTTTTAAATATTTTATTTTAAATCTTATATTTTAAATCAGTATGATCAGAGGTAAACGTCAAGAAAAATGAAAATTGAAACCCCAAACTCTCTGCGGGACATAAGTATTTTTTATTTAAAGGAAATTGTTGTGACAAATAATCGAACGATCGATTAGAATTAAATGTTTTTCTGTTCTAATTTTTAATCATTCTAATTTAATATATTCTATGGTTGGAATTTTTTACTTTCAATTAATCGGCGTTTTTGTAATGGGAAACAATGATAATAATGGAAATAAATTATCCAAATCAATCCAGCTTAATATAGGACAATTTTTACTATTTAAAAATCATTAATAAGTATTAGATGTTTTTTTTTTTTAATTTTGTCATTCGTTTTTCGTCATATGCTTTTATGCTGTAATAATTAATTTTTAAAGAAATTACCTTAATTTCTAAATGGTAGCATTTTCTCCTTAAAATAGATGAACCAGTATAGCAGTTCATCGGTTAGTCAATGAAAATAATATAAAATATATTATATCGTATGTAGTTTGTATTAATTTAAATAAAATGAGATGAATTTATCTGTTAAATTACTCTTAAGTCTGGGAAAGTCGCATTCTAATTCTTTAATTTCAATTAGGTGTGCTGTACAAATTTTATTTCGTTGTATTGTATCGTTTTATAGTCAATTCAATCATCCCCGGTGAAACCAATATGATTCCTCACTTTAGTCATAAGTTCGGTTCTTTGAAACTCTCATACGTATGTAAGTACGTATATGAAAACTTCCGGATAATATCTATACAGAAATATACAGCAAACATTAGTTTTAATCGAGCAGCTGTTATCATGACCCCTTCCGATTTTAATAAAAATCACAGGGTTTGGATAGATTGGAAAAATACGAGTCTAATATTTGTCCATTCTACACAAATCCTGTGACTTTCATTAACAACGGATAGGGTCAGAACAGAAATCATACTTTTTTGATCTATTTAACCCGAATTGACTCAGAACTTTTTTTTTGGACTTTTTGATTTTAACTACATAGACAAAATCTAATCTAGCCCATGCACAGTTCACGCGAAAACAGGCGTTGACTTAGGTGTTGCCATATGGCAACACGCAGTCAATTCGGGTTAAACTAATTTTTGCTGTATATACAGATATTCAATGAACCCCACAAACGTATAAAAATTCTTCCATAATCTCTGCTCCAATATTTTAATTTAAGCGAATTGATTATTTCCAAAAAAAAAAAAAAATAGAATTAAAATGTAACTTTTACAGCTTGATGGTTTAACATTTAATTTATCTTTTCTATTTTTTTATTTTATTTAAAATATATAACAAGATAAAATAGTCTTACTAAACTACTTAACTACTAATATAAACCTATATAGTTATCGGTCAAAATCCTCGAATACATTTAGAAAGAAATTTAAAATAAAATAAAAATAAAATAGAAATACAAAAAGGTTCGATAACAGAAATTTATTAAATTTATATAAGAATAATTGTGTGCAAAAATTATATACATAAAATAGATCTTTTCCTTAAAAGTTAACGGATGTTTACACGTTTTGTTAAACAAAATAAATAATTATAATTATATATGATAATAATTAATAAGCGTTTTCCCAAAATTTATTATAAAATTTATAGTGCATAATGGACAAATTCATTAACAAAATAATAAACATAAAATCCACACAATTAAAACAAGCTCTCGTAATAATCAGAAATCAGGTTAAACAAATTTAACAAGTTGAAACACAACAACTACTGGAATAAATACATTTTATTTTATTCTAAATTTAAAAAATAAAAATACAAATTTATTATTATTAAATTTAAATTCGTAGTTTAGTCGGAAAAAAGAAATTATAAATTAATTAAGTGAAATAGCAATTTTCATAAAAGAAGCAACGGGGAGGATTAATTTCACAACAATTAATCCCCTTTTAACATTGAAATATAATATGATGTTTAATTAAATTATTAATTATTTCATTAAATTAAAAGAAAGTATATTATATTTAAAATTAAAATGAAAAGAAAAATTAAATAAATTGTTGTTATTGATACACTTATTAATTAATTAATTAGAAAACCAAGAACAAAAATGGAAAGAAATGAAGATACAATGTCATTATCATTATTCTTAATTATATTAATAAATTATATATTTAAAGTTATGATTAATTAATTAAAAAAAAAGGTGAAAAGTTGAAGAAAAATTAATTACTTTTTTCTATGTTAAGGGGAGGGTGTCTTATGATGGATTTTACAGACAGAATTAGTTTCAGGAATTAGCGCATTAAATAAATTAGAACAAAAGCTAAATATGTTCATATCTGAATTGACCATTTAAATTAGTTAATATTTTAATATATCTAGTGTTGGCACTGCAACTGAAATCGGTCGAATCTGTAAAATCATTAACTGATCTCAGTAGAATACAAATTCGAAAACATGACGTTGCAATTTAAACTAGAGTTAGTAAATTTTTGAACATCAATTCCCACAAGATTCAGTTGTTATCGGACTGAATCCTAGCTTACGAATTAAATATTAAATTATTTCTTCGTTATAATTTTCAGATTTTTTTTGTTGGAATATCGAGGAATTGGATGAGAAACGAATCGATGCCAATTTAATTGTTGTTATGTTAATATGATGTTAATTCAAAATAGTTCGGTAAGTACGAGTAAAATATTCTTGTAATTATATAATTTTTAAATGCATGGATTGATTCACTAGCGATTCCTATTTTTTCGGTTTAATAAGTCATTATCAACAGGAGTCTTCCCAGCGCGATGGAAATTATCTAATGTTACTTCAATTCCTTACATCGGGTTTGAGATATGATCTTTACAATTATTGGGGTATATCAGTTGTAATATTAATTCATAAGTTATAATATTTTATCCTCTCATGTAAAATCTGAATTGCAACATGGATTCATAAAGGGTCGATTAACAGCTATAAAACTTAGTTTAGTTTACAAATTTTGCTGTAAGGACAATTAAGAGAAGAGAGCAAGTAGATGTAGTGTGTATTTGAACATGCGTACTTTTGATAGAGTTAATCACAGAACACTGATTCAGTCATTACGCATTATCAGTCTGCGCTCATCCTTACTAGATTCGGTTGAGTCTTATCTTAATTATCGCTGCCAGTCGGTAAGGATTTGTAATTATGAGTCTGAAAAATTCCCGGTTAAATCCGGTGCCCCTCAGGGTAGCCACTTGGGTGCCCTTTTATTCTTTTTATTTGTAAATGATGTTCCATTTGTTCTTAGGCATCTTGTTTCAGATGCTCGTCTTGTTATTTATTTTTTTACTTTTGACGAATTATACATGGATTTGTATAATTTTAATTTTTAATTATTATTATGTAAATATGTCTGATAATTACAATATTGTTATTTTTGTTATCCTGGTTGCTACTAATAGGTTAGGTTAGGTTAGAGCAGGCTGCGCGTAATATCACTACTACGCTTCCGCGTGAGAGCGTAAGGTCCATTGCGATTCCTGCGTACACGGTTACAACCGTAATATTTTACCACAAAAGAAACCACCGATCGGCAAACCACCCAGAATTTTTTTGTTGGCCATGATACCAATTGTACAGTGACCGGTAATGATGCCGACCAATATTCTGATCGACGATCTGTTAGCTTCAGGATAGAGGAAGTGCGTTTTATATTCAGTTCAGGTCAAAGTTGGCTACAGATAACGCAACTGTCCATAGTTATCCAGGTTTCGTTGGCGAGATCAGTAGCTACGTCCTTCAGATTCTTAAGAACTAACTGTAGTGGGATTTTCACAGTTGGATCAGCTAGCGCTTTTCTTCTTTTTTCCATTTGGTACTGAATGAGTATCAATATCGTAGCATTTTGTGATCCGGTCGGCCTGCGTCGGAGCAACTGCTCCTTCGAATTGGCAGAATATTCTGCCATGGCCAAGGTTCGTGTTTTTCCATTGTCCTAGATTCGTCAGACCCATTGCAGATCTGGCAGCGACATATTTAATGTACACCTTCAGCGGCAGGAAATGGATGATGATTTCCAGTGACGCCGTCGGCGTTGATTTAAGTGCCCTCGTTACGCCTGTGCAGGCTGACTTTTATACCCTGGGCCTTGTTCGAGAATGTTGTTGCGTGAAAGTCGCCGAATGAGCGGAATATTTGTCGGGTAAATCAGCTGTTTTCGTAGAGTGACGATTATTAACCAAGTATTTTCTTGGGTAATAAATTTCACCTTTGGGCGATGGTTGGATGACATCTCTCTTCATTTCCGAACACGAATGATTTTTACTCGGAGTGATAGTTCGCATTTTTCGAACGCTAAGGAGTGTAAACAAAGGTGAAATATCACGCTAGCGTGATCCAGAACTACGATTTCGCACAAGGCCCTGGTGAGCATTCGTATCTGTGACTTCGTGTCCGTTACTATCCGCCATACTAGGGCGCCATATGTCAGTATTGGTCGGATGATCGCAGTGTACATAACATAATATGACATGACATGACAAAAACATACAGATTTTGCAAATTGATTTTAAAAAATGTCGCAATCAATCATTAAAATCAATTTGAAAAATCTGTATGTTTTTACTATATTTCATAGTATTTTTAAGTGTTTGATTTTAAATTCATTAAAAATAACGCAAAATAGTTTTGTGATACTGGACACATATTATCCTGCTTCCTGATGACGGAAATATATTTTTCGAAACGTTGAAGCTAAGAACAAATGTTTGTTTCATTTAAAAAAAACACCCAAAATCTGGACCGATAAGCCCGAAAAATTCATTCAACAAATAAATTAAAATGATTAAATATTCTATTTAATTTATTATCGAATATTATTTTTGTTAATTTCATTACTATTGTAAATATAAAGTTATAATTGCTTATTGAATAAATAATTTGTTCATTTGAGTAGCATATCATGTTCATATTATTTGTCCAGACATTTTCTGCGATTACTTGTACCAAAGGTACAATTTTTAGATAAATAATAACTAATTTTGTAATTTATTAAATTATTAAATACTAATTAATTATTAATTTATTAAATACTTAATTTTATGAAAATTATTTAAATAATTAAATTTGAATGGATTTCGGTACATTCAGCAATTCCAATAAACTGACAAAAATCACCTGTTGATTAGTGTAATATGAAAAACTATATCATTACAATTTACCAGGTTGGTAAAGCATTCAAACGCATGCGTTCCGATCAAAGAGTCAAAAACAGCTGGGTTATTTTCTGACATTCCGCCATTTCTGTTTCATTTTTTGCGCTCAATAACAGCATATTTTTGCTAAAAAATGATCACCTGCTTGAAACGGTAATATAAGGGAATTATAACGAAATTAATAAGAGAGTGTCAAATTGGATTAATTAAATTAACGGATAATGATAATAATTATCAATTTTAAATTTTATTAAAAACAAATTTAATTTTGAAGTTTCTCGATTTTTACTCCCAATTATTTATATTTAAAATATTGTATAAATTTGACGTCTCTCATCCGTACCGCATTTATAAATATAAATATAAATAAATTACCACAAATACATCTGCATTTAAAGAAAAGAAATGTCCGACAAATTTCCGAATCGAACCATCGGCTTAGCGGTGATCCCATTCGTGAGCCAATCCGATGTGCGCAACCGTAGCTGTGTATTTTGGACAATTGAGTGAGAGACAAAACTTATTGAACTGTTTTGAGTTAGTAGTCGAGAAAGTATCATAGCGCGTGTGTCGGGGGATTGCTTGTTGAGCGGCTCGTCTATGTGTCTAATTGAAGATAATTCACAATTAATTTAAAAAGAAAGGAAAAGACTTAACGGAAGTGGTGTCCTTTTTATATTTATAAGATTTTTATATCACATTGTGAATTATTTTTGTAAAATAAAAAAAAATTAGATTGAGACTGTGTATTAAGAATAGGAAAAATCCACAATAAAATGGTTAAATTTTATGAAAAATTTCATAAACATTTTCAACATTGGTGTAGTTAATCTTAGGTACACACAAGTGTTTAGGGGACCTCTTTTATACAAGAAGACGAAATCCACACAATTAAATTCCGACGTTAAAACTTATTCGTTTATTTTATTTATTATTTTAATTACACAACAAAATATTTGTAAAAAATTGGAATTGTAAAAAATATTTTAAGTATAACAACAAATGTTCTTATTTAAAAAAAATAAACAACCGAAATCTATTTATTTCAACCTAATTAATTAATTAGTTTAATTAAGAAATAAAAAGTAATCATAAATGTACAAAAATGGATAATACAACGAAAATTAGACTACCCGCAAGGACTATTTGGATTAATTGTATTTACGGTTTAATTATTTTGCTAGGAATTGCTGGTGAATCATCAGGTAAATTTGAGTAATTTTGTTAAATTTAACATAGGGATTAGTATGACATACTAATTATTTCGTACGGTTCCTAATTTAACAACAGAACTGTTGTTAATTTCTAGAAAAATTTTGTTAATATTTAGTATGGCTATTAATTATCAAATATAAAATGCCATGTTGGCCATTTTGTTCACCAGCGCGCCACTCTTATTTAACAGGGAAAGAATAAAAAAAATCGTACGTTAACATTATAAATGTATATCAAATATCACCTATATCACACATAAGAATTTTATAAAAATTAAGCCTCTTGCGTATATATATATATCAAATATTTATTTTCCTTTATATTTTATGCCTGCCCGCTCGCTATACCCATTTTTTTAAAAACATTTTTTTCATTCCATTTTACCTTTGATGGCATTTTTCTTCATGTGTGTACGTGTGTAGGTTCTCATTTTTTGTAATCAATAAAACGAAACCTGGCACGAAACCTTTTCGATAGGCTTGAAAGAAGACTTAAACAGAATAAGAAATCACCAGAAAGAAGAAAGAATTTGTTAAGTATTTTTTTTTTGGATAAGTAAAGAGGAATCAGAAATTATGCTGGTGAAAGATTACGTACAGTGACTGTTACGATTTGGAAAGTCTGAATCCACCTATAGAATTGGAAATTTATTGCAAATCCGCATTTCTCTTGAAGTACCTGGGAAAGAACCTGGAGCGCACCTAGGAAGACCTATGCGAATAGGTCTATACAGTTAGATTTTCCAGATCATCCTTTAAATGATTCCATTTCGAAATTAATAAAATAATCCAATAAATATTAATTTTCTGACTTGTCCTAACATTCCCAAATTTTCTCTTACATTATCCGACTTCTTCCAGAATTTTATTCGCCTTTCCCGTATTTTATTTTGATAGAAATTTGTAGTATAATCTGACTTGCCTGACTTGACTCATCAAAGACAGTTAGTTGTCTATAATTGACGAGCTATTCAGTTCTGTATAGAATTTTGCCACTACGTGACATTGGAACGACATAGTCGTATCTGTGGGAAACTTACATGGCGTTTACGACTGTGTCGTTCTAAGGTCACGACTAGTTTCTAGCTGTGGAGTAGAGATCTATCCGCGGAATTTACACCTTTTTATTTTAAAACAGTCAAAAGTAAAAATGTAAAACGATAGGAATTTAGACGCATAACTTCTCTACTTTTCTCAATTTTTCCCTATTTTAATTGGATTTTTCCCGACATTTTCCTGAAATTTCTTCAATTTGTTCTGACATTTCCCGTATCTTACCGAAATTTATCCGAATTTTTCCCTACTTTCAATTATGTCGACTTTTTCCAATTTTTTTATACGTATTCTCAACTTTTTTGCCCTCTCTGATTTCCTAGAAAGATTCTGATTTTTCGGATTATTTTGTCGAACTTTGTCGATATTTTTGCAAGTTTTTATGATTTTATAATATTTTCCTGGGTCTGTTAGGATTTTCCCTAGTAGGAATTTTCACCTTATCTATTCCGACTTCCATCTCGTGTTTTCGCGACTTCGTTCCAACTTTTTTTAAGCTATCTTTTAAAATTTAGCAAATTATTTGATTTTTCCTGAATATTTTCCCGCATTTAATTTAATTTCTAAATATCGTCCAATTAATTCCTACTGTCTCAACATGTTCTTGGCCTGTGGCCCGATATTGATGGATTTGTCTGAATTTTCCCCACGATTTTATAAACGTAAGCTATACTTTTCTGTCTTACTCCGATTTTTATCGACTCTTTACGACTTCCAAAATATTACACGTATTTTTCCTAAATTTATCCAGCTGTCCCCCAGGTTTTGTTGAGTTTAAATCGTATATTAATCGCATAGGAGGTTGGGAAAGGGTGGGAAACTATCAAATTCATTTGACTGAAGACTATAATAGCACTTGATATTCACGGTAACCCTGAACAGAATTTCGGAAATCAAAATGCATTCAGATATCAATTAAAGAGCCTCGAAAGCTATATTTATGTTAGCCAAGTTTTACAAAGGTACTGGCAAAGTCGTCTGAGATTTAAAGTAATTTATTTAAGGCGGTATTCTAGTTCTTCCACCCGTTTTCAATAGATTTTTTGGGAATAAATTATGTAGAGAAACGGTAAAATAATGCAATCTAATTTAATATAAAGCGGGGAAGGGGGGGGGGCGGCTGTCAGATCTTCCCCTATTTGGATACATTTTCAAATTTCCAAATTTTAAATATCCCTGGAAAATATGACTATTTTCAAAAAAGTGTCATTTTTCATAGGGTACCCTGTATCGACCCCTCTAAAATCAGGGGATGAATATTACGTAAAAGTTTGTTCCACAATTTCTTCCTTTAACCCTTAGGTGTATGTCCACGTAACCAGATTTCCTTACGTCGAGATTAACTCGACCCCTTAAAATCAGAGGTTGATTTTTTTAAAAATGTTTATTCCACAATTTCTTCACTGAATCCTTAAATGTAATTTCCCATTAACGCAATTTCGAATCCCTTAATAAAATTCCGTGGGGAATTCGAATTTTATAAGTCCAATTAATACATTACTTATTCCTCTGTCAGAATGACAATTTTCTAAGTTAAGTCTTAGTCGGAATTTCACAACCGACAAACCAAATTTCAGATAACAATCAAAGAGATATTGTTAAGGATATAAAAAGCTGCATATACCTCACGGAGACAGTGACTGCACGCCGCTGGTTAAACTATACGAAAGCAAATAAAATGAAAAATTCTAGTTTTACGTTAAGTTTCGTACGCATCGTTGAATATTTTCCCTACCTCTCAAACCGTTATGAAATTGAAATGGTTGATATTTTCAAAATAGTTTTTTCAAAGAAATTGTTGCCCTATCATGTTTAAGATCTTAATAACTTTTTCCATTACATCTTTAAATTGTTGCGTAGATGCCTTTGCAAATAAATTT